>PVJC01016062.1:0-34188 GCA_004026665.1 Murina feae
GACGGGGTGTAGGCATCTCATTTTCATTAAAATGTTCAACCCATGCAGGCTCTACTGTTGTCTGCAGGCGGCCTGGGGGCAGATAGTGATCCCAGAGGCACTGCAGTCCCCACCAGAGCTCAGCCACAATGGTCCTGGGTGAGACAGCCCCGCCAGGCCTCCTGGCTGCAACTTGGACCCACTTCCTTAACCAGGGACCTGGTGCTGTAAGGGTGGCAGCAGCGCTTCCTTCCCATCCCGAGCTGTAGTGGGTCCCTGCGGTTTCAGAACCCAACTCTGAGGGCCTCCCCCGGCGTCAGTGGCCCTGAGCCTGCTGGCTTTCCCTGGATCCCACCAAGGCTTGCTTCTCACACTTGCTTCTTACACTTGCTTCTCACATTTGCTGAAAATCTTCTCGGTCCACTTGCCATAGTAATCAGTTCTGGCTGAAAGGACTGGGGACTCCGGCAGACCTGAAGGGACTGGGTGCCACCATCTTTGTGTCAGAGTGATGGTTAATTTGCATATTACCCTTTCATTAGATAGGATATATACATTTTTAATTCTCACCCATGGCTATTTTTCCATTGTTTTTTAGAGGGAATGAAAGAGAAAGGAAAAGACGGAGAGAAACATCAATGTGAGAGAAACACATCAACTGGTTGCCTCCTACAGGAGCCCTGACCAGGGCCCCCAAGGGCAGGACCCTAAAACCCAGGTAGGTGCTCTTGACCGGAATCAAACCCAGGACCCTTTGGTCCACAAGCCAATGCTCTATCCACTGAGCCAAACCAGCCAAGGCAAGAAATATATATTTTGTTTTTGTTCCTGTTTCCTGGTATAGAACTCTTAAAAACTCATGTAATTTCTGAGTGATAGGTGTAATAAGAGTATTGATTGTTATGTTTGGTCTTAGTACTGGTTCTAGACATAAGAGCTTCTGATATCATTGGAAACTCAGATGTAAAAATAGTGTCATTTTGTATGCTAAATGAGATGGCTGCTGGCTTAGGGTTGCTAGATATGGTTTCCAGAAAGACCAAGACATGATTAGAAAGTTTGAACTTTCATCCCCACCACCCAACCTCCAGATATGGGTGAAGGGCTAGAGATTGTGTTTTTCACCAAAGGCCAATGATTTAAGCAATCATGTCCACATAATGGGACTTCCATTAAAAAAAAAAAAAAACAGGATTCATAGAGCTTCAAGGTTGGTGAACACAATGAAATGCTGGGAGTGTGGTGCACCCAGAGAGAACATGGATATTATACATTCTTTCTTCCTAGACCTTGCCTTATACATCTCTTCCAATTTTGACTATTCTGAGTTATGTCTTTTATAACTGATGATCATAAATAAGCCGCTTTTCATAAGCTCTTTAAGCCATTGTAACAAATTGTTGAGGATGTGGTTATGATAATAGCTAGTCCATAAAAAGTACAAGAGACCTGAGATTTTTAATTGGTGTCTGAGGTGGGGAGTGATCTTGTGGGACTGAGCCCTTTATCTGTGGAGTCTGATTCTATCTTCAGGTAGTTATTGTCAGAGTTGAATTGAATTCTGAGTCAATTGGTGTCTAGAGAGGCTGCGTGTGTGTGGCAGGGGAACCTCACACATTTGCTATCAGAAGTGTTTGTGGGTAGAAAAGCAGACCAGGGTATCCATTTAGTAAACGGCTATTGATTTATTTATTTTTTAAAAATATATTTTATTGATTTTTTACAGAGAGGAAAGGAGAAGGTTAGAGAGTTAGAAACATCAATAAGAGAGAAACATTGATCAGCTGCCTCTTGCACACTCCCTACTGGACATGTGCCTGCAACCAAGGTACATGTCCTTGACTGGAATCGAACCTGAGACCCTTGAGTCCGCAGGCCGACGCTATATCCACTGAGCCAAACCAGTTAGGGCATGGCTATTGATTTATAAAAAAAAATTTGGTATCTAAGGTATTGCAGGTCCCAGTAGATGTGATCCTTTTAGGTGGATCTCAAAAGACAGCTAAATATGTGCATTTAAGTATTCTTTTATATAAAAACCAGGGGCTCAGTGCACAAAAATTTGTGCACTCGGGCGGGAAGGGGGCAGCCCTCAGCCCAGCCTGTGCCCTCTCTCAGTCTGGGACCCCTCTGGTGATGTCCACCTGCTGGCATGCCTGGCCAGCCTGGGCAAGGGGCTGATGGCTGTTTTCAGGCTGGCCAAGCTCCCTATTGGGACCCTCACCCCATGGGGGTGTGGCTAGCCTGGGTGAGGGTCTGAGGGCCGTTTTCAGGCTGCCCACAGCCCCTTCAGGGTTTGGGTCCCTACTGGGGTGCCTGGCCAGCCTGGGTGAGGGGTTGATGGCTGTTTGCAGTCTGGCCACAGCTCCCATTGACCCAATGTCCCAGGGAGGCTGGATGGAAGCAGGTTTCTGGGGTTTATTTATCTTATATAATTGAAACATCATTGCCTTGAGTGGAGGCCACAGCCTGCCTAGGCAGGCAATGAAGTCTCCTTTTGCTTAAGCTCCATGGCTTCTATAATGGAAACTTTGTTGCTTTGAGCCAGCTGAGGCAGGCAGTTTCCTCCAAACAGAAGCCTCCTGTTTGCTCTAGTTCCATGGCTGCTGGCCGCCATCTTGACTGGATTAATTTGCATATTGTCACTCTGATTAGCTGTGGGCGTGGCTTTGGCCAGTGGGCGTGGCTTAGGTGTAATGGAGTGAGGGTTAATTTGCATATTACTCTTTATTAGATTAGATGTGCTTTATGTTTTTTTATTATTTATTTAACACTAGTAAAGGTCAGGAATTGTTATCTGTCTTTTATTTATTTATTTTTATTGTTTCAATTCATTACTGCTGTGTATGTACTCCATGTGAGTGACATGGATGCTTATGTAGGTGGGTTCTGACTTACAGCAAGAATTGCGTTACGTTGCACCATAGAAATGGATCTCCAGGGACCTACTGTAATATAAAATTCAAAGGTATTTTAGTATTTAAAATATTACAATGGAGAATTCAGAAAAAAATGAGTGGCCATCAGGATGTTGTATGGACATGTCCATTTTTTCAACTCTATTCCTATACCCTTCTTATTTTAATTAGTAATGGAACCAGATATTAAAATATATTAGATCATCAGTTGAGTTTGCCTTTTCATTTGGAATTGCAGTCATATCTGTTGAGAAATCTCAGGTGTGACAGTGCAATCAGGGTGTAGAACAGCGTAGCCAAATGCAATTTATATCAGTGCTCAGAGAAAATTGATTGTGATATTATTTATATCATTTTTATCTGCATTCACTTCTCAATCCAATCATATAAAAATGTTACTTTCTAATTCATGAACTATAGACACCATAAATTATATGAAATTGGTCATACATTTAAGACTTTAGAATCTTAGGAAGGAAAAACATGTTCCACATAGAGATCCATCTTAAATAAAAAATATCCATATGAAGAGAATCAATGTCCTTTTGTGCTGCCACTATGCAGGAGTCAGCTTCTTCTATCCTATACTACATTAGCGTGAAGTGCTTGCTGTATAACAGCATGGGATATCATCACCAGGACCAGTAGTCATTGGAGGGATTAATCTATAACTGAATTCCACATTTGTATTTGTGAACCAGCCTTCCACCTTCCTATTTCCACATTTTCAAGTGTGGCCAAGGGATTCACAGAATGAATTATTTGTATACAAGTTTATGTGTATATGTTTTTAATTCTCTTGGGGATATATTTAGGAGTAGAATTTCTGTACCATATGGTACGTCTATATTTAACATTTTGAGGAACTGTCAAATTGTTTTCCAAAAAACCATTATACTTTTGACAGCAGTGTATGAGAGTTCTGATTTCTCCACATCCTCACCTATCCTTGTTATTGTACATATTTTTATTATATTCATCCTAGTGATTATGAAGTGGTATATCATTATGGTTCCAGTTTGCATCTTCCTGAGGGCTAAGTGCACACCTTTTAATGAATAATTAGAAAGCAAGAAGGAGAAAAGACTCCTGGATAGCTGTAGGAAATGAGGCTGTGCAGGGAAAAGTATATGAGTAGTGCTAGGGCACGACTCTTTGGAAGGGGCACAGAAATGCTTGGCCCAAACATGCAAGTATTGTTATTGCAAAGATAGATGGTAAGCTTTGTTTTGTTTCACAACAATAACAATTGGGATAAGAGGTTGTAGGTGAATTTTCTAAAATAATATCATCTGAAAATAAGTTGGTAGAGAAGAAACTGGTCAAAAATAAAAAATTATTTGAGAAAACAGATTATTTAAAATGATTGATTGATTAAAAATAAGAAGTTCTAGTCAGTGATATGGCGCTACAGACTAATGGCTCTGAAGTCCTCATATTACTTCCACAGGGCTCAGATAGTTTTTTTTTTTTAATGTAAAGGATAAGATAAGCTCAAAGATTGGCTCAAGGTTTAACAATCTGTGAATAAATTATAAAGCTTTTTGACCATTTAGAATTTCTATGCCTATGTACATCTATTAGATTGGATACATTCCTTTGTTTTTTCTACTTGGGATTGACCACTTATTTTAATTTCTCTGTACTCAACTTTGAAAAAATGTTCTTGGGAAAAGGGATGAGTTTTGCCAGAATTTTAAAGGAGCCATTAATTATAGCTTATGTGAATTCTATAAGTCTTTGTTGTACTTTCTCATAGTTCTGAACTAGGACTAAGATGTAGCCAGTCTCCCACAGCCTTGTGTGCCCACTTTTTTCTCTTAAATTAATCAGACAAGTCTCTTCTCCTTACCTGTATATGAGCAAGTGAAACAGAAGAGTGAGGTGATGAAAAGAGGCCAAGAGTGTCACTCTAATGGAAGCCGAGGGAATGGAAAATTAGTTATTCTGCTAACACATGCTTTTATCAATATCCATCTATTAGCAAGTGTAGTTGGTTCTAACTCCAATATACATATTGGGTTTGATGACTTACTTTTATCCCACAATTGTCACTATAATATAAGCCACTGAACTCCTGTCTGGAATAGTAAAATTGTTTCCAAACTGGCAGTGTTTCCATATAGTTATACACTTTGTGCACAACCTGGACAAAGATAGGTTGTAACTTCCACATAACTAGTATTTATTATGTGCGGCTTTAGGTTAAAATTAGCTGTTGAGGATACAGTGATGAGCAAAGCAGTACCTGCTATTATGGAGCTTGCATTCCAGTGGAGGAATAAACAAAGATGTATGTATATCAATATGTTGATTTCAGATAGTGACAATTGCTAGGTTAATTTTAGGTGGTGGTAAGAACTATGAAAACAGAAAATACTGTGAACTTGAATAAGGATTAATCCCCAATGAAATGGTTGAAGACTTTCTGTGAGATGTCCTTGGAAACGGGAGTAGGTCATGATGTTAATTCCAGTTTAAAAATAAGTAAAAAATTCTGGGCAAAAACAGTCTGAAAGGACAAGGGTGATTGATTTCTGAGAGTCCATTGCCCCATTGAGGGAATCGCTCCTCCCTTAACAGACAAAGGATAATTTTTATATGCTGTGTGCTAGAGTTAATAAGAGGATTATTGTTTTATTTTCTGAAAATTCAAAAATACATATACTTGTATATTAACCTGTAGAATATTTAGATAAATATCTCAAACCTATATGCTTACAGGGACCAGACAGGTAATTCAAATGTGTGAAATAGGCAAGCAGAGAAGCAAGAAAGAGATAATGATGACCCTATTTATTATCAATCTTCATTGTTGAAAGTATTACATATGTCCCCTTTTCTTCCCCATGACCCCTTCTAACCTGGCCCATGCCCCACCCCAGACTTTCACCACCCTACTGTCCATGTCCATGGGGGTATGCATATATACATATAAGTACTTTGGTTAATCTCCTCCTACCCACCCAGCCCCACTTCCCTCTGAGATTCCACAGCCTATTCCATGTTTCTATGTCTCTTTGTCAATTTTGCTCATCAGTTTATTTTGTTCATTGGCTTTCTCTGACTGGCTTATTTCGCTTAGCATAGTACTCTCCAAATCCTTCCATGCATGACCCTATTTAAAGGGCAGTCAGCAGTAGCTTGGCTTCCCCTAATAAATACCACATGGGAGTATTATTTCAGAAATGCCAAATGTTCTTATTTTTAAAATATGCTGGAAATATGAATTTTTATGTAAAATTTTGGATTTTCAGATGTTATTTCTTGGAAAATAAATGACATAGGTCAAACATACTTTCAAGCTAAGGACAAACCTCTAAATTAGACTAAAAACACCAACATAATTATTTCACTTGAAAACTAAACATTATTTGTTTCCTAAAATCATATAGATATATAATATTACATGTTTATTTTGAGAAAAAGTTTTTTGAAGAATATTCTTTATTCTTATGCATTTTATTCTAATCGCATTCCATGTCCTAAGTCTATCAAACCTCTGTGAAATAAAGCTCCATCATGTATGTTTCTATCTAATCTGTAGGTACTAAAAAGAAACAGATGATCTTCAAAATCTTATTCTGTGAGAGAGAGAGAAAAAAAAAATAAAAGGAAGTTTGGATAGTTCCTTGGGTTTATACTAAGTCTACTAGAGTCATCTGTTTTGACCTTCAAAATGACTAATTTAGATGCCTTGAGCCACTGGCTATAGAGTAGAGAAATCAGACCCAAAATTAGGTTTCTTACAATTTACATTTAATATTAAAGGGTCTCAATAATTGGAATCATATAGAGAACATGTGACATGGCTATTATATTTAATATGATTCAATATTGCTACCAAAAATCTCTTTCCATATATGCATATACAGATATATGTTAAGTTAAGCTAAATTTAAAAATAAACACATAAAGTAGCTCTGATGAATATTTGACTGTGAGAGATATAATTATTTTCTGAGCATCAAATATATGGTTTATAAACATTTTTTTCTATCTGAACTATTATTATTGCATATTTTGATAGATTGAGAATGGAAAAACACAAGATATTATTCTGAGACTTAAAAATCCCTGAAAATTCAAAGGCAAAAACTGTCAATATACTTTGTTTGCCTCAGTACTAAAGGACATATGTTCCATCTGAATCATGCAGTTCATAATGTTCCTAGGACTTGAAAAAAATGACATTAGCTTTCTCTCTTTACAGAAGTTCTTCAATAATTACTGTGTTATTTATTGGTTTCATGTTACTGTGTTTGTATAACTTGATAAGCTTTCTTGATTTTAATAGTGGAGAAAAAAATCAATGTTTCTGTTAGCAAGTCGTATCATTATTGAACTGTTTTGTCCAAAGGCTCTTGATAAGCTTATAAAGCAGAGTCCACAGAATATGATGCAAAATATATTTAGAAATATAAAAACAGAACAATGATTGAGTTACATAAGTAATATTCCATGATGATTTTTCAGAATTAAAAATAATCACTCAGGGCCCAGCCTGCGTGGTTCAGTGGTTGAGCCACGACCTATGAACTAGAAGGTCACCATTCGATTCCTGGTCAGAGCAAATGCCTGAATGCAGGCTCAATCCCCAGTGTGGGGAATGCAAGAGGCAGCTGATCAAAGATTCTCTCTCAACACTGAGGTTTCTATCTCTTTCTCCCTTTCCCTTCTACTCTGAAATCAATAAAAAATATTTTAAAAATTATTCAGGTATCACTATGTCACTTTACCTGCAATATCTAAAGGAAATTGAGTTTCATTATTTTAATAAGTCAGTACAAAAAGAGATGTTTTAAATAGTTAAAACTATGCTTGTATCAGAAAGTAAGTAACATCTATTTCCTGGTGTTTCCCTAGCACAATCTGATTATATAATTTATAAGTATATTTATTTAAAATGTGTGATTCTTGTGAAACTTATAAGATGAATAATTAGAGATATCTTTTACTTAGGATTAACAACATCCAAAGGTACCATATTGTTGGTGGAACCACATAGGGTTGGAAGGATATGAGGTTTGTAAATTGTCATAAGAACAACATAAGAAATACTTTACATACATTATCTCAAATTATTATAGTTACCTTACAAAGTGTGTCATGGTCTATTCTATGCTGGCACATATGATGACATACTCAAAACTTAAAAATTTGTAACTAGATTTTAAAAACTAGGAAGTATTTTTTACAATCAGAAATAATGAAAAAGGAGCATGAGCCAAATATTTATGATTTAGACCCAACTTGTGGATAGTCTGTCCCATTTAGTTAATAAGATCCCAACTAAAGAGAATATATTTCAATTAATTGGGCAGAAAATGAGCTAATTAGTGGGAATAGGACATTATCTCTTAGGATATCCCAATCATATGTCAAATTCAACAAAAATTCAAATAGAAGGTATCATCTGTACTCACTTCTAAACCAAGCCCCTTCAAGACTTCCATATTTATGTGAATAGAATCAATATTTTCTGTTTTCCTATACTCTAAGAATACTTCACATAGAAAAATGAAGAACATACAAAGGAATCAAGGGGTGGCATATTAGATCTTGTTTATCAATTTATCTGTAGACAGACACATAAGCTTTTTCCACATCTTGGATATTGTGAATAATGCTGCAATGAGCATGGGAATGCAGATATCTTTTCAAGACCTTGATTCAGTTTCCTTTAGATATGTACCCAGAAGTGAGGCTGTTTGGTAATATGGTAGTTCTATGTTAATTTTTGAGGAACATCTATATTGTTTTCAATAACAGCTATACTAATAAATATTCCCACCAACACTGAAAAAGTGTTCCTTTTTTCTCCACATACTCACCCAACACTTATTGTTTCTTGTCTTTGAAAATAACACAAAATTTAACAAGTGCAAGGTGACCTCACTATGATTATGATTTGCATTTCTCTGATGATTAGCAGTATTGAGCATCTTTTGATGTACCTGTTAGCCATTGTAAAAATAGATGTGTATTAAGTTCTGCCCATTTTATAATTAGACTAGTGGACCAGTGCACAAAATTCATGCATGGGTGGGGAGGGGGGCATTTCCCTCAACCCAACCTGCACCCTCTCCAATTGGGGACACTTCAGGTGATGTCCAACTGCCAGTTTAGGCCTGATTCCTCTCGCAATCCAGGATTGCTGGTTCCTAAATGCTCACCTGCCTACCTGATCATCCCTAACCTCTCTGCCTGCTTGCCAGATCTTCCCTTAATGCCTCTGCCTGCATGCCTGATTGCCCCTAACTGGCTATGCCTGCCTGACTGATAGTACCTAACTGCCCACCCCTGCCAGCCTGATCTCACCCACAACTTTCCACCCCTGCCAGTCAATTTGGTTCTAATTGGTCGGTGTCTATGCCAGTCAGCATCAAAAACTCCTCCTCCTAGGCAGCCATTAACTCCTCACAATTGACCCAGATTTGGTTCTGATTGGTCGGTTTCATATGTATATGTATATCTATATCTATATCTATATCTCTATCTATCTATTATCTATCTATATCTATCTATCTATCTATCTATCTATCTATCTATCTATCTATCATCTATCTATCTATCTATCTATCTATCTATCTATCTATCTATACTATTGATTTTTTTTACAGAGAGGAAAGGAGAGGGATAGAGAGTTAGAAACATAGATGAGAGAGAGACATCCATCAGCTACCTCCTGCACACCCCTGACTGGGTATGTGCCCACAACCAGGGTACATGCCCTTGACTGGAATCGAACCCTTCAGTCCACAGGCTGATGCTCTATCCACTGAGCCAAACCAGTTAGGGCTGATTGGTCAGTTTCTATGCCAATCCCCAGGCCTATTACCAGGCCTGATAAAAGAGGCGGGGCTGATCAGCAGCCCCCATGGAGACCCTGAGAGAAAGACAGGCATGGATTCTGGCAAAGCCCAGAGAGAAAGAGAGAGGCAATGGCTGATCAACAGCTGTCATGGAGGCTGCGGATCAGACCTTGCTTCTCTCTCCAGACCTCTCTCGAGGCCTGATTTACGGCCCCCTCGGCAGTCAGTGCTGGCTTGCTGCACCCGCACCAGCAGCAGTCAGTGCTAGGTCACCACGGCAACCCAGCACTGACTGCAGGACTGACTTTCAGTTCAGTTGAGCCTTCAGTGGGTCATTACGGGCCCTGGTTTTTTATATATTAGGATTGTTTTTTGTTTATTAAGTTTGATGAGTCTTTCTATATTTTGGATTAATCTACTATTAGCTATATGGTTTACAGATATTTTCTCTCATTCTATAGTTTGCCTTTTCATTTTGTTGATTGTTTCTTTTGGTGTGCAAAAGCTGTTTAATTTGATATAGTTCCAGTTGTTGATTTTTGCTTTTGTTGCTTATGATTTTGGTTTATTTCCAAGAAATTGAGTATTATTTGCTCCCTTGACAAACATTAGTTGATATATATATATATATATATATATATATATATATATATATATGAGGCCAGCACATGAAATTTGTGCGTGAGTATGGTCCTCAGGCCTGGCTTGTGATCAGGGCCATCTTCCCTGGCTTCCAGCAGCCAGACCCACCCCCTGCCACCACCCACCCCCAGTTCCCTGTTCACCATTGGAGCCTGCTGGCCAGGGGGAGGACTGAGAGGTTGGCCATTCCACCAGCTCACTGGCTGCACCCCTGCTGTGGGTCGCCTTCTGTGAGGAGGGTGACCAGTGAGGCAGAGGCCTTGGCCTGGTGCTGCCCAGGTCCCTCACTACCCATCCCCAGTTCCCCATTTGCTATTGGGTGATGGGAGCCTTTTGGTCTGGGAAAGGGACCAAGAGGTGGTCAGTGTACCTCATAGTGACTGTTTGAGCAGTCAATTTGCCATTAGGGTCAATTTGCATATTACCCTTTTAATATATAAGATATGGGAGTTTAGTTTTGTGCTCTTGATTCTATTCCATTCGTCTATATGTGTTTTTATGCCACTCACTGTGGTAATTTTTAATGAGGCCAAAACAAAAAGGATTTTCTTGTCCAATTTTGTCTTGTATAAGCATATATCTTTGTAAAACCATTATAATTCTTTCCAGTGAAGCTTCAGGTGGTAGTGTTTGGAAAAAGACTGCATATTCCCTCTAGATAGCCTTCTACCTGTGTGTTTGAGCATTACAGATGCCTGCCTGCCAACTTTTCTGTTTGGCCCTTCTTGAGAACATAAGTAGCAGGTAGTCAAAGTTGTTTGTTCTTCTACATACCCCAGTTCTAAATTTATTCTTATAGCAGGGCTTGTCACAAATACAACAAGGGGTGAGATACCTGCTTCATAGATATAGAATAATATGTGAGCATTCAGTGTTATGAAAACACTAGGGGCCCAGTGCACTTGGGGGGGTCCCTCAGCCCGGCCTGTGCCCACTTGCAGTCTGGGACCTCTCAGGGGATGTCCACCTGCTGGCATGCCTGGCCAGCCTGGGTGAGGGGCTGATAGCTGTTTGCAGGCTGGCCAAGCCCCCCAGTGTGGACCCTCACCCCATTAGGGTGTGGCCAGCCTGGGTGATGGGCTGAGGGCAGTTTTCAGGCTGCCCACAGTCTCTTCAGAGTTCGGGTCCCTACTGGGGTGCCTGGGCAGCCTGGGTGCGGGGCTGAGGGCCATTTTCAGGCTTTCAGGCTGCCCACACCTCCCATTGACCCAATGTCCCAACAAGGCTGGCTGGAAGCAGGTTTTTGGGGTTTATTTATCTTCTATAATTGAAACTGTTGCTTTAAGCCAAGGCCTAGGCAGGTAATGAAGCCTCCTGTTTGCTTCAGCTCTGTGGCTTCTATAATTGAAACAATGTTGCCTTAGCAGAGGCCCAGCCAGTCTAGGCAGGCAGTTTCCCCCATCACTGGTGCAACAGAAGCCTCCTGTTTGCTTCAGCTCTGTGGCTTCTATAATTGCAACTATGTTGCCTTGAGCAGAGAGAGGCCCAGCCGGCATAGGCAGACAGTTTACTCCTGGTGCAACGGAAGCCTCCTGTTTGATCTAGTTCCATGGTGGTTGGCCTCCATCTTGGCTGGGTTAATTTGCATACAGCTGCTCTGATTGGTGGGTGGGTATGGCTTAGGCATCCTGGAGAAATGGTCAATTTCAATATTGCTCTTTTATTAGAGTAGATGAGTTTGAATGTAGAACCTTCCAAATACTTTCATATATGATATTTTGTATGATGTTTTATCATACATTTACCCTTCTTTGGCAGTCCTATATCAACCCAAAACTTTTCCAACATCTTATTTTCTCCTCAAGTCACATAGTTTCCTAATTGGCAGAATGCAAGGTTATCTTTCAATGCCTACTCTACAGCATCTGAAACTATTAGGAGTTTCACTTTGAGTTGTCTCCTCACATGTTTTTTTCCCCTCAGACTTTATTATTTTTATCTTTATTGTTGAAAGTATTACAGATGTCCCTACCCCCATTGATCTAGGACACGATTTTATGTTACTTATTTTTCTTCATCTCTCATTTATATCCTGAATATAATCAGAAAAGGTTTGTGTCAACTTGAAATAAGAGATGCAGTTAAAATATAAAGGTTTAAAATAAAGCTAAAAGAAAGAAATCTGTAATAATTGAGATTATAGGGATGTATCAGCTATTTAGGATAAGGCAAGTATTCCTTTTTTTCACCAATTTAATTTTGAACTTCCTGGATATCAAGTAGAATAGGTAAACTGGATAAATGTATCCTTAACCCACAATGCCTGACAATGGTTCTCTCCTCTGTTAGCTCTTCTAAGTTGTGGATAATGCCCAAGGTTCAATCTTCATCCATAGACTCTTCTCTCCCTATGCTTGGCTCCATAACTCATGGTTCCAAATACCATCCTGAGGGTAACTTTCAAAACTCCAAGTCCTACTCTCCTACTCTCTCATGAACTCTATATACTTCCTCCATCATACTGATATGACTGCAACTAAACATTTTATCTTTTTTAAAAAATATATTTTATTCGTTTTTTACAGAGAGAAAGGGAGAGGGACAGAGAATTAGATACATTGATGAGAGAGAAACATCGACCAGCTGCCTCCTGCCCACCCCCTATTGGGGCTGTGCCCGCAACCAAGGTACATGCCCTTGGCCAGAATCGGACCTGGAACCCTTCAGTCCCCAGGGTGATGCTCTATCCAGTGAGCCAAACTGGCTAGAGCTAAATGTTTTATCTTAAAACAACAGCAACAGCAACAGCAACACACACACACACACACACACACACACACACACACACACACAGACACTGGACTAAAATTTCTATATCCCCTAGTTGTTTGAAATTTCTCCACATTTTTTTTAACTCCCCAAATCATAAATTTTGTCTCATTCATTTTCTTTGCCAACCCCATTCAACCAGCAAATTTTGTTGATTCTTCCATGGCAAATTCTCTCCTCTTCTACTAGTCTCAAATTCCTTTGATAATCCCCATACTGGTAACCTTATTCTTGCCTTTCATTCTGCCAGTCAGTCTTGCAAATTGGGGTCAAATATTTTTTTCCTAATTCCATTTTATTCTTATTCTACCATTTCTATAAAGCCGTCAGTGGCACCCAATTATATGAACAAAGCTCACACTACTTACCCAGACATGAAATATTCTTCATAATTTCACCCTTAGATACAAAATTTTTTCTAAAGAAAAAACAACAAAACACATCCAGTTAAACTCTCACACTTCTTATTTTCTGATATCTTATTCTCATATGTTTCTATACTTGAAGATTCCTTCTCCTTTCCTGTAGTAACATAGTTATTTTTAAAAGCCAATATCAGTTTTTCCTTTATGCTGGGAATATTATCTTGTTGCTGACTGACACTGTAACTTTAATCCCCCTCCCCCTTAAGTTTCTATGCATCATTGTATCTCTTATCTCTCAAACTAGATCATTAGCTCCTTAAGGGATTTCTTATACATCTTTACATTCTCAAAAACACTGAGTATAGTAAATGTTATATAAATATTTTTATTTTATTTAGAGTTATTTATGCAATTACTTTCCTACTCCAATTTATGTAAGTAGAAATGTTCACACATTAAGGCAATAAAAGAAAAAAAATAGTTATTATATTGCAGAATAAAAAGTCACACTGCTCTCTAACCTTTGTATCAAAATATATCTTAGTGGTTTCTAATTATAACATTCCAGCTGATATGCTCCAACCAGAAGTTGGAATCTATCAAGAAGACAGTAACTGCCACAAATTGCTATTCCATAAGTATAAAATGCCATTTTTATCATTGTGCTAACACCAGGAAAGGCCAAATTGCAGAGTTAAAATGGGCCTCCCCATCCAAGTTGAGCTTCCATGTGAACAACCATTGGCTAGAGGAGCAATGAGGACCATGTTCCTTTTCCCAGTGCTGTGGTCTGAAAATATTCTCAAGGCAGTATGTTGGGGCAATCATAGGACTCAGCCCACTTGTTTTCCTGTCTCCAAGGAATCACTGTCTTTCAGTGATTTATAATCATCATTTTGTAAAACATTTTTTCATATAATATTTTTTTGGCTTTTACTTATTTGTTGTTTTAAGTAGCAAGGTAGATCCAGTCTCTGTTACTCCATCCAGGCCAGAAGTATCACCATATATATTTTAAACAGACATAGTCCTATATAGATTTTTATTTAATCTTTACTAGGTTTTGGTAAGTTATATTCACAAAGGAACCCTGTCTATTCAATTTAAATTGTTGAATTTAGTAGAATAAAATTGTTAATAATACTTCTTTATTTTCATTTTAATACCTACATGATCTATAATAATTATCACTCTTTCATTTCTAATATTAGTTTTTGTTCTCTCTTTTTTACCCTGGATTAAATTTTTTTAAATTATCAATTAGGTATTTATCAATTTAGGTATTTATCAATTTTTAATAGATCCTTTCAAAAACAAAAAAAATATTTTTAATAATAGCTACCTATTTAAAAATTATTGATTTATTGATTTGAGAGAGAGAGGAAGAGAGAAAGAGATTTGTTGTTTCACTTATTTATGCGTTCATTGGTTGATTCCTGTATGTGCCCTGACCAGGCATCAAACCTGCAACCTTGGCATATACAGACGATGCACTAATCAACAAGGTTACTTGGCCAGGGAAATTTTTAGTTTTTTGTCTTCCTCTATTTTAAAGTATATTCTCTATTTTATTGACTTTTTTCTTAACCTTTTATCATAACTTTACAATTTCTTTCCTTTTACTTATTTTGGCATCAGTTTTCTCTTCATTCCTGTCTCTTCACAATGGAAACTTAGATCACTAAAATTCAAACTTTCATTCCTTTTTATAAAATGTGTATTTAAATTTTTCTTCTAATTATTGCTTTAACTGCATCCTACAAAATCTGATATGTTGTGACCTTATTATCATTTAGGTCCAAATATTTTGTAATTTCCTTGTGATTTTTTTATCTATGGGTTATTCAGCAGTAGGTATGCCTAAAAATCTTGCTACTAATGATTTATAATTTAATTCCATTGTGGTCAGAAAATATATATTGGATGATTTCAATCCTTTTAAACATATTAAACTTATTTTATGTCTTTGAATGTGTATTACAGTTTTGGGATATGCTGTTCAATGAAATATCAATTATGTCATATTGGCTGTTCAAGTCTTCTATGTAATTACATTTTTTCTCATTTTTGGCTATATGTTTCATAAGATACTAACAAAGGAGCACTTAAATATCCAGCTGTGATTATGAATTTGTTTCTTCATTGTATCTTTTTTTAACTTGGAATAATTTTTAATTAAAGGACAATTAACATACAATATTACATTAGCTTCAGGTGTACAACATAGTGATTTGACATTTATTTTACCTTACAGAGTGTTCACCATGATAAGCCTAATGACCATCTGTCACCATACAAAGTTATTATATCATTGACTATATTCCTTATGCTGTTCATTATATCCACCTGACTTATGTATTTTATAACAGGACATGTATACCTCTATTCCCCTTCACCTTTTTCACCGTCCCATACTTCCCTCCTGTCTGGCAACTGTCAATTCATTCTCTGTATCTATGAATCATATATTTTTCACAAACTATAAATTATACTCTCAGCTATGCCAATCCCCAACTTTATCACTCTGATTCTGGCCCCATAACAGTGTGTTTCTCCTAATAGTAAGCATTAATGAATATAAGTTTCTTTCTCTTTCTCACTGACATAGCATATTCCATACTGTATCCCATTCAAGATACAACATAAAGATTTTAGTGGGCTTCAAAAATTAAATTTTTCTCCTTTAGTGCAAATAATTTCATGTTACTTTAAAAATGACACAATTTACAGCCTCTTATTAGTGTATGTTCAGTAGGTGAGGGTATGTTAAACCCACTTGGTTCCTGTTCTGACCACCATGCTATTGTAAATTGTTTGATTAGGCCAGTGATTTCAAGTTGGGGCTAAAGAACTGACTAAACTAAATGTCCCTTTCTACATTATGTTCATTTTTATCAACTCACAGACCCAGAATATGTTAGAACTCCATATTTGATTGTATGTAAATCTTCCTATGAAATAACAAATATTTCTAAGAACCTTTGCACCTGGAAGATGATGTATTTGGATGCTATTGTATCCTATATAATGAAGAGGTAATATGCAAACTGACCATCATGCCCTCGCATAAGATGGTTGTTCCCATGTTGTCACAAGATGGCTGTCCTCATGTCATCACAATATGGCTGGCCCTATCTCATCACAAGATGGCCACCACAAGATGGCCGGCAGTGGAGGGAAGTTAGGGGCGTGACCAGCCCAGCAGGGGAGGACAGTTGGGGATGACCAGGAAGTCAGGGGAGGGCTGGTGAGGGGGAACCGGCCCTGCAGGGGAGGGAGGGCAGTTGAGGGGGCCTGGGCCTGCAGGGGAGGGCAGTTAGGGGCAACTAGGCCAGCAGGAGAGGGCAGTTTGAGGGGACCAGGCCTGCAGGGGAGGGCAGTTAGGGGTGACCAAGCCAGCAGAGGAGGAGGGCAGTTGGGAGCCATTGGGCTGGAAAGGGAGGGCAGTTAGGGGCAATCAGGCTGGCAGGAGAGCAGTTAGGCATTGATCAGGCTGGCAGGGGAGTGGTTAGGGGGTGGTCAGTTTGGCAGGCAGAAGTGGTAGGGACAATCAGGCAGGCAGGCAAGTGGTTGGGAGCCAGCAGTCCCAGATTGTGAAGGATCTGGCCTAAATGGTACTCAGACATCCCCTGAAGAGTCCCAGATTGGAGAAGGTACAGGCTGGGCTGAGGGACACCCCCAGTGCACAAATTTCATGCACCAGTCCTCTAGTTTGGAAATAAAAGGCTGGCTCTGTGATCATAAAAATATTAAAAGAAAGTACATCCTCCTCAGCACTTGTTTGTTGATTTATTGATGGTACCCATTCTGGCAGGTGTGAGGTGATACCTCACTGTGGTTTTAATTTGCATCTCTCTGGTGATTAGTGACTTTGAGTATTTTTTTCAAATGTGTCTATTGGCCATCTGTATGTCCTCTTTGGAGAAGTATCTATTCAGGTCCTTTGCCCATTATTTTTAATTGGATTGTTTGTCTTCTTGGTGTTGAGATGTATGAGTTCTTTGTATATTTTGAAAATTAAACCCTTATCAAATGTATCATTGGTGAATAGATAAAATTAAATTAAAAACAAAAAACAGCAACAAAGCACAGCCTCTATTTAGTATAAACAAACTCCAATAGTTCAAGTTCAAATGAACAAATCTCACAAAGAGAGGCAACTCTTTTCTAGCTAGAGAACCTGTGAGTAGGGAGAGGCCTTAGAAAATGCCCTGTATATTAGATCTTATTTATAGATCACAATTGAAGAGTCATTTTAATAGTTACCTTTCTATTTCCTTTCATAAAATTGAAAGATAACCATACTTATTTTGTCACATGGAAGAATAATGACCTTTAACAATGGCTTTTTTTATTTTGTAAGCTATTTGAGCATAACCTTTTTCTAAGGCTCATAATTGTCCAGGATATTGTCATTTGTATTGTCCTTGAGTATTTAATAGAGAATTTTTTAAGGCCCTAGAAAGTTTTCTTTGCATGAAATCAAGTCTCCTGAAAAGATAGAAGCAACTTGGTAGTGCAATGGAGATAAGATCTTCTGCAAATGTTATATTCTTCTTTCATTACCACTTTATAATGGAATGCAAGAACACTGCTTTATAGTCTATGCTGAGAACAGCATGTATTGACCTCTTGTCAGTACTTCAGTTTAGTATTCTCAGTTTACGGTTGAGATATAGTATAGCTATTGACAACCAAAAGGAACTGCCAAAGATAGAGCATATATTATTAAAGCAGTTCATTTTCTCATCAACAGTTTATGTCTTGCTCCTGGTAATTAGTGAGGTCTTGGAAGGAATTAGTATAGTGTTTGGGAATGTATGTGCTAAAAGAGTATACATACATTGAGTTAGAAAAGAAATGTATTCATTTATGAGGAAGCTGCACAATATGAATGGCATGCACATAGAAATTGACCTCTGAGATCATTCACATGGTTTTCCCATTATACTACTACAAATGACCCATTATTACTCTTTGTCTATAAGGCTGACCAAGGGTCATTATGTTTCTAATGTTATATCATTGCCTATATCAGAGGCTAGTTTTTAATTCACCCACCATTACCCCACATAAACTGAAGAAAAAGGCTATTCTTACTCTGCAAGCAGCCTGGGGATATGTCAGCCATAGGAAATAATTGATCAAATGAACGGAAGCCATTTATATGGCCAAACTATGTTCAGAAGAAGGTAGAAATCCAGGGATTAATCAAGATATACTGCCTCTAGATCAGTGGTTCTCAACCTGTGGATCGTGACCCCTTTGGAGGTCAAATGACCCTTTCACATGGGCCACCTAAATACGTCCTGCATATCAGATATTTACATTATGATTTTTAACAGTAGTAAAATTATAGTTATGAAGCAGCAATGAAAATAATTTTATGATTGGGGGTCACCACAACATGAGGAACTATGTTAAAGAGTGATGGCATTGGGAAGGTTGAGAACCATTGCTCTAGATGATTCCAAGCATCTAGGTATTCTTTTGTCCCCAGTATGTGCTGTATAAGACTACATTCTACCTAATTCTATCTTTAAAGTGTAGGAATTCAAGACTGTCACTATTTATATGGCCATGTAGCATTCTATGGCTATGGTTTATTCCAATACTTTTAAGTTCTGTCTTTCTATAATAACTAGGAGCCCGGTGCACAATATATCGTGCACTCGGAAGTCCCTCAGCTCAGCCTATTCCTGCCCAACCTTTGGCCTGCAGCCTGCCACCCACCCATAGTGGCCCGCCCACCCCACACACACCACTGCCACCTGCACATGGTGCCCCACCCACCCACACACAGCACCTGCCACCCGGCCCATCGGCTCTGCCCACACTCACACACAGCACCCGCCACCCAGCCTCCATCTTGGATGGGCTAATTTGCATACAGCCACTCTGATTGGCTGGTGGGCGTGGCTTACCCCATCCCAAAGAAACGGTTAATTTTACTATTTCACTTTTATTAGTTTAGATTATTTCAATTGTATTTTGAATAATCATGATTCTAGCAGGAAACCTGAACTCCACGTGATTAAATTAAAAACAGATAAGGAGACTTATTAAAGATGTGAGGCAGGATTAAGGGAACCAACTATGGATGTTGAGACACCCAGAAATTACTGGAAGCCATTACCATCTCTAGGACTGAAGGAATGAAGGGAGGTAAGGGTACTTTCAGAGCTCAGTGAGAGCTGGACCCATGGAGAAGAGGCTACTTAGCAGGAAGGAATGAACTGCCAGAGAAGCAGTACAGAAGCAAGGAAGGGGAAAAATATTACCTTTACCTTTTTCTCCTCCCATGTTCCAGTGTCCTGTTGGTTCCTTCAAAGTGCTAAAACACATCCAGAAGACAACCAGTAAGTGAGTGAGATTCCATCTCCAGTACACAGAATTAACAGAGAAAGGTATAAAATGGATCTGGGGAGGGTGACATGGAGGAATGGAGAACAAACCAGCATATATTTAGAGATTATTGCTTTGCACATAAGTATGAAGTGGAAATATAAGCATTTGAAACTATTCCATGTCACCACTATTTTTTGACTGGACAACTGCAATTCTATCCTAACTAGTTTCCCCAAATTCGCATTTGTCTCAATCCAACTAGAACACCCTGGAAGCCAGAGAAAGCAGTTCTAAACAAATTTGATTGTCACACTTTCCCTCTGCTGTCCTCTTCAATGGATTCCATTGTTTTTATGACAGAAATTAAAATCTTCACCAGGGCCTGAAGTGTTCTATCTGGTCTGGTTCCAGCCAAATTCTTTAATCACATCTTGTTCCATTCTCTCTTTTGTTCAGCCCCCGCCTCACCAGCTCCAGCATCACTGGCTTTCTTTGTTTCATGCCTCATTCAGAACCTTTGAAATTCTGCTCCTTCTTCCTGAAATGTTATTTCTGCTTTTCCCTCTCTCTTAGTTAATGCTCCTTTATCCCTCAGATCTCATCTCAAAAGTTACTTCCTCATGAAAGCTTTCACATAAATCCTAGATCAGCTCAGCTACCAAATTTTGTACATTTTTCTTATACTGTGTACATTTTCTTCACTGAATATTCTCAGTTTAAAATTCTACATGTATTTGCTTCATGATTATCTTGATTTCCATATCCTGTACTAGATAATAAGCACCATGAAGCAAGGAATTTATCTGGTTTTGTTCACAATTTTATCTGCAGGCCTCAACTCAGAACCTCCACATGGTAAGCTTTAAAAAATATTCACAAAAAACTTGAAAGACATTATGTGTCTCAGCTATAATTCAAGATGTTGATATGAGATAAGACAAAAGTGTGTATGTGTGACTACTAGATTGGTTATGAATTTATTATTTGGTTTTCTATGCAGGAAAACATATAACAATATACTCATTTTTTATATTGGTTCTTTCATGTATTTTATAGGTAAACCAGTTTGTTTTTTTTTAGAATTGTGTTTTAAATTTATATCTGAGCTAAAAATCATTAGTTGCATTATTTATACATGATAAAAAATTGTGTCTCTAAGAAAAGTAAAATAAAGTTCTCTAAAAACTGTGTTTAAAAAACACCTTTTTACTGTCTTGCATTTTTCTTCCTATAAAACTCACATTTTCATTAAAAAGAATGCAGTTGCCTGGAAAAAGGTGTGAGTATGAATGCATAATATTTAACATTATTCAAACTAAATGTTCTTTTAGAGAGGAAAATTGTTATATGAGGGAAAAGGCTGTATGCTTCCTAAGAGACTATTCTAAACAAATAATTATATATCACATGTTTGATGTGGTCTATGAAGTTCTGAATTGCATAATATTTTTGTAATTGGCTTAGCTATGTTTAGGGAGACATGACTTCAGCCCTGTTGCTGCATCTTTTATTAAGGCTGTTTCTGCACAACTAGCAGGGAATATATGTGAGAAAAATACTTTAGAATTTTGTTGAATTAATTTTGTCAGTAACACAATTATTTTCCTCATTCTAAGATGCAAAGGAAAAGACATAACTCTTTCAGTATGCCTATTGGAATGGGGAGTAAGGTAGTGCATGTAAATTACAGAATGTATGGGAAATTAGAAGGCTCAACGGGCTATAAAAGAAACTATGGGAAAGAAAGGGAAAGGTAAGTGCTGAAAACACAAACTGTCATTACTATTTCTATTTATTTATTTATTTATTTATTTATTTATTTATTTGAACAACCTTCCATTTTTTATTGGACTTGGAACATTATGACAACTGTGAAAGTTGCTTCAGATTTTTTTTTTTTTGGATTTTCTTCTGTGACAACTTGCAGCCTTCATTCAGTATGAATGCATGTTTTCTTAGTATTTTTAATTTTTTTAATTACAGTTGATGTACAATATTACATTAGAGGTATACAGAATAGTGTTTAGACATTTATATAACTTACAAATTGATCATCCTGATAAATCTAGTATCCATATTACACCATATATAGTTTCTATAATATTATTGACTATATTGTGCTGTATTTTGTATCCCTGTGAAGTGTCATCACTCTTATACAAACAGGTAGTAAAAAATCAGAACCTTATTTTCCACTGGAGTCTTACCCAGGATTCTAATATATTAAAAATATAAAAAAGGAACTCATGGGGTTGATATCAGAAAGGGGAGTGCAATAAGATCCCTATCCTCTCTTTCTATCCAACACCACCCACCAATACCTGAAACTTTAGTGGTTCTATAGATCTTGGCATGGAAATTTGGTTTTATAACTGTAATCCAGATAACACTGTAGTAACATAGTCAAATCTCTAAGGGAAACTGAGTTATTAAATAGTTCAAACTGAAGTTTAGGAAGATAAGATACTTAACTTATACCTAAGAGTACTTTGCTTTAAAATTGTATCTTTCCTTAATTGCAAATTCCATGAATTGAATTCCTAAATTACTTGACAGTAATCGTCGCTTAGAAACTTTCAGTCCAGTTTGTTAAATATTTGATTTTATAGGAAAAAGACTGGATCACTTGTTAAATTAGTTGTTATATTGAAAATCAGTGTATCCTGAAATTGCTGTCTTGATATAACTATTAAAAATGAGTTTTATAATAGAAAAAACTTGCCTTAAATATAGATGGTTTTATATTATTTTTTTCTAAATTGCAACGTTGCTAAAACAGTATGCGAACATATTAAGAAAATAGCTTGTAGTGCTCCTTGTTTATTTTATTTAACTTCTATTTGAGTTTACAACAATAGTATTTAATGATTTTAATTTAATTGTCAGGTGGCATCATCTAATGGAAGCCAAAATATATAACATTCTATATTATAACAAAGGCTAATATACTGTCTGGTCATCCGTTCAACCAATCAAAGCATAATATGCTAATGAGATGCTAAGGCCGCTCAACCACTTGCTGTGATGTGCACTGACCACCATGGGACAGATGCTCCAACCAGTAGGTTAGCATGCTGCTGGGGTCCAGCCGATCAGGACTGAGCAAGACTGGCAGGACATGCCCTGAGCTCTACCATGGTCCCTCCCTGGTTGGCCAACCTCCTGTGTTCCTCCCCAGCACTGATCATGCACGAGTGGGATACTTTGGCCTGGCCTGTGCCCTCTCACAATTTTGGATGTCAGAGAGCCAGTTTCGGCCCAATCCCACTCAACACAGCGCTCCACAGGGGGAACGCTGCTCACCCAGAAGGTGGGCTCATGGCTGGCAAGCACAGTGGTAGTGGTAGTAGTCAGGCATCCTCCGAGGGTTCCCAGACTGCAAGAGGACACAGGCCAGGCTGAGTGTCCCCACCCCCGTGCACAAATTTAATGCACCAGGCCTCTAGTTATCAATAAAACCTATCCTTTGCAACCTCAAATGGATGAACACTGCACTAATGCCAGGCTAAGTTGGGACCATAAAGTAAATATAAGCCTATAGTTAAAAAGCAAAGATGGGAATAAAAGCAATCAAACAGGAAGTACTTGTTTTCCCACTACCAAATCTACCACTCTCTTATATGTGCATCTGTATATTTTGCTTTCTACTTCTCACTAAAATGGAAGGAGTAATTCTCTAATGAATTAGGACTATATGTTGCAATTTGGCCATTAAAATGTGAGAAATAGGATGTGGGTCAAGGCATTTAAGAGTCTGTGCACATTCTCCATATTCGTTCTCTCTCCAACTTCTATGACTGGAAGTGCTGGCTTTGTAGATGGCATCATTACAAGTTGCAAGGAGCAACTTGTTACTGTGACATGAATGGCAAGCCTTTTTTGAGTAAAGCCACTGAAAATTCGGGTTTGTTTTCACACATAGGCTTCACTGTTTTGGCCTATCCAAACTGATATAGATGGCAATAGGTTTTGTCAGTTTCTTGATAACTTCATAAAGTTTCAAGAACCATTATATTACATTCTTGGCTCTGGTGTTCTGTGTGTAAACTTGTCTTGTCTGCACTTTGAGGTCTGTATTTCATTATATTGATTATTAATAGATCATATCGTAAAAAGAAAATGGCATAGAAAATAACTTAATTTGGTTCTAATCTAGCACTTTCCAAAGCATTTTTTCAAGAACCATTGCTTCTAGGAGATATAAATGTGTGTACCTGAACAGAATTTCCAAGTTTATATAATTTTAGAAAAGGCCGTATTCAATAAATCCCTCTTGAATACACTTGACATTATGTTATCATTTTAAAGGCTCTGAACAGACATGCAATAAAGAAGTCAAAGTTACTTTGTACCAGGTGTTTCCCATAGTTATCTGACCATGATTTTATTTCTGCAAACATTTCTCAGAAGTAGTTTCACTCATGGAAAAATAAATAGCCTGAGAAAGGAGTACTTTAATTTCATTTACAAGGATGTTTTTTTGTTGTTGTTGTTGTTTTGTTTTGTTTTGTTTTACCAAAGGAATATTGAATTACTCAGGATTCTACAAAAGTAACATTAAGTAAGAGTATTAGTTTCCTAGTTTTGTTGTAACAAATTAACACAAATTAGGTGGGCTTAAAAAACAACAGCTTATTTTCTCACAGTTCTGGAGTCCAGAAGTTTGAAATCCAAAGTGTCAGCAGGGTCATGCTCTGTCTGAGGACTGTGGGGAAGAATCATTCCTTGCCTCTACTAGTTTCTTGTGGTTGTTGACCATCTTTGACATTCCTTGATTTTTGTCCATGTATCTTCCCTGTGTTTCTTCTGTGTCATTAAATCTCCTTTTCCTCATAAGGATACTAGTCATTGGATTTTGGATCGACCCTAATCCAACATGATGTCATCCAAATGTAAGTACATCTGCAAAGACTCTATTTCCAAATATAATTTTTTGCAGCATTTGGTTAAGCAAGTCAGAAGTATATACGATAAGCCACAGGCTGAAAACTCAGGGGCAGAAGCTAAGACTGCCATCCACAGGCAGAATTGCATCTTCTTCAGCAAAACCTCATTTTTGCTTTTAAGGCCTTTCAACTGATTGGGTGAGGCCCATAGACACTATCAAGGGTCATCTCCTTAATGTAAAGTCAGCTTATTGTAGATGTTAACCATTTCTATAAACTGCCTTCACATAAAAATCTAGATTAGTGTTTGATTGAATAACTGGGTAGTATAGCCTAGAGAAGTTGACGAAAAGAACTATCACAAACAAAATTAAATTCTAAGGTCAAGAACTTTCTGAAATTCTAGCCCATTCTAAAGCTCTCAGAATAGAAAAGCTTTTTTTCTTAAAATTTTCTTGGCTTGCCTTCATTTGACACAGGTCTGATGATGTAGCCAGTATTTAGTTGTTTCTGAATGAAAGGGGGAATTTATGTGAAACTATTTTTGTTAAGATATTTTTAAAAAGCAACTCTATTTGGCTGTTTTGAAATGTTTACTTTGAAATCACCTTAGATAGCACCTAAGCTAATATTCTTATTTTATCAATAGGTGAATTGGGCTCCGAGTGGGAAAGTACCTTGCTCATATTTATCTAGCAGTTTTAGACCAAACCTGTGATGAGAACCCTGTCAAACTCTCTTTCCACAGTGCCTCTCAGACAACTATCAAAGGTGATACTAAGCTTTATTGATAAAACTGATAGGTAAACTCTCTGATTTTGATCTTCTAGTCATTAACCTAAGGAATCTTCATATGCCCTTCCACTAGGGCACAGAGTTCAATAGCCAAGAATTGTCCCTGTTGTTGCAGAAGCAGGGTTCCTGGGCATGAGGTTAATGCTCCCAGCAGAATGCTTTCCTTGCACCAGACCATTCAGGACCCTCTAAGTATGGGTCACGTTCTTCATCTGCATCACATTTGGAATTCATTTTTTAGCCACTCTGAGTATGCAAGGTTGGCCTGCCTCTGCATTTCAATGACACTTTGTTTTGATATCCTAGGTGTTATCTATACATAAATATATTAATACAGAAACAGCAAAGGTCATAACTGTCTTTATTACTGAAGCTAAAATGTAATGAGCTAGATCACAGGCTGCTTTAAGAATGGTCGTGCCAGGTTAATGGGGCTCTGGCACTGAAGCCAATTACACTGGGTACAATTATATTCTATTCTAATAGCTGTAAGTCAGGGTTACACAAAGATTCTGTCTCTGAGTAATTACTAGCTAGGAAGCAGGTGAGGGGAAACCAAGCAAATTGTCACTGATCATACAAGAGACACACAGAGAGCACAGAGCTTGTAGCTATTCCGGGTGCGTGTGTGTCATCTGTTGCTAAGAAGGAGCTGGCTTCATAGTCAGAAAGCCCTCTTCTTCTAGCACTGACCAAAAGGATATGTGATTTCAAAGACGCTTTTAGAAAAGTAGTGAAATGTGAATAGTAGGAGAGGGGGAGGAATAACTTAGAAAGCCCTTCTCTATTGAGACTGTTTCCCTGAGGATTTTGGAAGATTTAATAGTCTGACATTATTGATTTTTTCCAACCTAAATACAGAGGAATGTTACCAAAACCCAAAATTATATAATAAAATTGAATAAATGAATCTCAAAGATTGACTTAATAAAATACCTCTTTTAAATTTTCTCTTATCCCCAGTATTGTGGCTATTTACAAGTTCTTTGCTACACATGGCTAAAAGGGGGCCACTGAAGAGCCTTCTGACAATTGAGGATCCATCAGAAATATAGATGAAAACACTTTGAAATTCAAAGTAACAGAACTTCCCTATGATCTCATGGATCAGTTTTCACACTATTGATTTTTGCAAAGCCTTTGAGGAACCAATACATCTAATTCTCCAAGTGAAATACATGTTTTATGTTATCAGTGAGTAAATATTTAAAAATTCAAGGTTGTTATAGTAATGTTTTTTCTTAATGAAACCATTAATGACATTTATTGGAACTGTGAGAAAGTCATTGCAGACAAGGGAAGCTGTATTTCTGAGGTCTGTTTTTGAGTAGTACAATGTTTATAAGGGAATGAGTATTTAATAAATGACACAAGCAATGTCAATTTATTAGAATGTTCTTTGTTTCCAAGAGGTTAAAGATTTAAAAAGTAATTCCTAACATTAGTTGTTCAGACATAATTGGAAAGACTTCCAGAATGACTCAAGACTTAAAAAATCCTTTCAAAGTAATGAAGTAATTCATGGTAGAGTAGAAATAAATGAGTAAGAGAGAGTAGCTGGTATAATGTGAAGTCATATTATGTCTTGTTATTGCTTGGTCTAAAATTAAATGTTGCTGATATTTCTCTTTTTCATCATTAGAATAAGAGAAAGAAGAGGCTTTTCTGGTGGTTATATATTCATTCTCTCCCTTTTAATTATCTAAACAAAATTCATTTTTTCCAAACACTTCAGTGTTTTCCACACTCTCCAGAAATACCATGTACTTTAACTCCTAATTTAATATTATTATTTTCTTGGTTATATTCCTCTGAGATTTTCTTTATAGGATTAAATTCTGTACCCCTATGTTTTTGCAGTATTATTTACAATAGCCAAGCTATGAAAGCAACCCAAGTGTCCATCAATAGATGAGTGAATAAAAAAATATGTGGTACATATATACAATAGATTATTACTTGACATAAAAAGAATAAGATTTTACCATTTGTGACAGCATGAATGGACCTGAAGCGTATTATGCTAAGTGAAAGAAGTCTGACAGAAAAAGACAAATGCTATATAATTTTACCTATCTGTGTAATCTAAAGAGAAAAATAAAAAACAAACAAAATTGAAACAGACTCAGATAAAGAGAGCAGAATGATGGTTGGCAGAGGGGAGGGGCATTGGGGAATTGGGTGAAAAAAGTAAAGGGATTAAGTAGTACAAATTGGTAGTCACAAACTAGTCCTGGAGATGTAAAGCACCACGTAGGGAATCTACACTAATAAAAGAGAAAGATGTAAATTGGCCATACCTTCATGACACCCACCAGCCAATCAAGAGCGAGAATATAAATTAACCCAACAAAGATGGGAAATTAATTTGCATACACAGGTGCTGAGCATTCGGGGGCAGGGTGGAATCCAGGGTAAGCAAGGCTCATTCTTGCATGAATCTTTGTGCATTGGGCCTCTAGTATAGTCAATAATGTTATATTAACTATGTACAGTGTGTGTGGGTACTTGAAATATCAGGGGGGCCACTATGTAAAGTATGATTATCTAGCCACTATGCTGTGTACCTGAAACTAATACAGTTTATGAAATACAAACTGTAATTTTGAAATAAAATAAAGAAATTTAAAAAGCATTAAAATCTGTAAGTGGGTCTAGTCATTTTAAAGAAACTCAGTCACTCCTAGCAAGGCTGCCTTGTTGAATTGTCCTTCAGTAACAAGACCCTCATGAGCCCTAAATAAATCAAAGGACAGAATATTCTTCAGTTTAATGTTCTACTTTCAGTATCCAGTTGTACATAATGCTATGTCAATAAGGAATAAACCCCCATTATAGGTGTATTATATTTGAGAGATGTTAAAAAATGATTCACCATCCTGACCAGTTTGGCTCAGTGGATAGAGCGTCGGCCTCTGGACTCAAAGGTCCCAGGTTCAATTCTGGTCAAGGCATGTACCTGGGTTGCGGGCATATCCCCAGTAGGGAGTGTGCAAAAGGCAGCTTATCAATGCTTCTCTCTCATTGATGTTTCTCACTCTCTATCCCTCTCCCTTCCTCTCTGTAAAAAATCAATAAAATATATTTAAAAAATAATTCACCAATGTCACCCCAATAAATGAAATAAAAATTTTAAAAATGATTCAGCCATGCTTTCAATTGAGTAGATCCAATGACAATCTATTGTGGATAACTGTACTGTTATGATTGTGTATATTTTCTTCAAAGCTATAGAGTCAGTTTCATAAATCTCTCAATAGGCCCATATTCATATTTGTTTCTATATTATGAGAAATGAAAGAAATTACTGGTAAATGGCTATTCTAAGGATAGCATGACCTTAGAAGCACAAACACTAAGCTTGGAATCAGAATTATGCTCAATTTCTAATTACTACTAGCTGTGTTAACATGAACAGGATGCTTTACTTTTCTAGTTGTCTTTTTTTTTTTCCACTTACAAAATTGGGTTAACACTACCCATTCTGGTGATTTTAAGAGAATGAACTGAGATGATGTAAGTACAGTGCTTAAATAAATCTAAATTTGTTCTGTTACCTGAGGAACATCTCTAAACACCCTCCTCCCCAAACCTCAATACTAATTTATCTCCTGTGGTTAACTCCATAGTTTGTTGCTTCAAAGGTATCAGGCAAGTCACATCACTGAGATTTTTACATTTAAGCTCACACTTTTTCAAATAAATAGTAGCCTCTTAGGTCTCATCACAAAGTTATCACTACTCGTTCTGACCAGATTCTGCCCAAGTAATAGCATGTGACTAAAGATCAAATGACCAGAAACACATAATGGAGTAAAGATAGTCTCTTCAATAAATGGTGCTGGGAAAACTGGAAAGCCATATTCAAATGAAAGAAACTGGATTACAGTTTGTCCTCATGTATAAAAAGTAACACAAAATTAATCAAATACCTAAATAAAGGACCTGAAACAATAAATTATATAGAAGAAAATACATGTGCCAAACTTATAGACCTTGGTCATATAGAACATTTTATGAACTTCATCCCAAAGGCAAGGGAAGTAAAGGCAAAAATAAATAAATGGGGCTATACAAAATTGAAAAGCTTCTGAACAGCAAAAGAAATTAACAACAAAATGAAGAGGCAGCCAACCAGAGGGGGGATGATATTTGCAAACTGTAGCTCTAACAAAGATTTAATTTCAAAAATACATAAAGAATTCATAAAACTCAACACCAAAGAACACAATCAAAACATGGGCAGAAGATCTGAAAATACACCTCTCCCAAGAAGACATATAAACAGCCAATAGATATATTAAAAGATGATCAAACTCACTGGCAATCAGGGAAATTCAAATCAAAACTACAATAAGATACCACCTCACACCTGTTACAATGGAAATTATCAACAAGACAAGCAAAAACAAGTGTTAGAGAAGTTGTGGGGAAAGAAAGGAACCCTCATTCACTGCTGGTGAGAATGTAAATTGGTACAACCACTATGGAAAGCAGTCTGGTGATTCTTCAAAAAATTAAGCAAAGAGCTACCATACAACCCAGAAATCCCATTCCTGGGTATATACCTAAAAAAACTCAAAATATTTGCAAAGATATATGCACCCCTATGTTCATTGCAGCATTATTCACGGTGGCCCAAGATGTGGAAACAACCAAAATGTCCTGTGATAGAGGACTTGATAAAGATGATATGGTACATACTAATATACACAATGGAATACTACTCAGCCATATGGAAGGATGGAATATCACCATTTGCAACAACATGGATGGACCTTGAGAACATTATGCTAAGTGAAATAAGTCAGTCAGAAAAATCTAAGAACCATATTATTTCATTCTTATGTGGGACATAAAACCAAAACTCATGAACAAAAACAGCAGTGGGGTGGTTTTCAGAGGGAAGCAGGACCTAATATATGATGACAGGAGAAGATTTGACTTTGGGTGGTGAGCACATGGTGCAGTATACAGATCCACAACATAGAAATCCACACCTGATTTCTACATGTTCTTGTTGACCAATGTCACCTCAATCAATTTAATAAATATTTAAAAAATAAAGAGCAAATGAGAGGTAGATGATTTCAAACTAGTAGTTCTTCAAACACAATAATTTAGGTGAAACAACTTTATCAAAGCCTCACTGCAATTTGAAGGTTCCCAGAGAACCTCGGAGGTATTTTATAACCATCTGTCATTATGGTTAAAAGAATGCTAAGCCTTATACATATCATAAAATAATTGATCCTGAGTACTTTTCTTATTAAGATAGTTTGGCAATTTGTCCTTGTTTTTCCAGCACAACTGTAGTTTACTCTTGTTTATCCAGGTGTGATTATTAGTATTCCCAATCTTACTTAAAATAGTGTCCCACTATAAATTATACCATCTGTAATAATAAAAGCACAATATACTAATTAGACCAGACGACCTTCCAGACCAGGGGTTCTCAAATTTTTTAAACAGGGGGCCAGTTCACTGTCCCTCAGACCGTTGGAGGGCCAGACTGTAGTTAAAAAAAAAACTATGAACAAATTCCTATGCACACTGCACATGTCTTATTTTGAAGTATATTTATTTTTTTATTTTTTTTATTTTTATTTTTATTTTTTATTACATAAAGTTTCACAAAGATTGGTACATATATCTCTTTTTTTCCCCTGCCCTTCCGCCCGCCTCCCCTACCCCCCAGTGTTTTGTGTCCATTATTTATGCTTAAATGCATGCACCAAAAGTCCCAGGTGGCAAAAACACCTGGTGGGCTGGATAAATGTCCTTGGTGGGCCACATGTGGCCCGCAGACCATAGTTTGAGGACCCCTGTTCCAGACGAAGCCAGGGCTGCAAGGGAAGCCCGGGTCCTGGGTGCCTGCCAGAGGCTGGAGGGAAGCCCAGGTGCCAGAGGGAAGCCGGTGCTGGCACCCAGGGGAAGGAAGGCTTACTCTTGCATGAATTTCATGCATTGGGCCTCTAGTCATCTATAATCAGATGACTTTGGCTATCCAAAATTAAACAGAAAACACAGAATAAATATACTTATTCCCTTCCTTTGCTTGAGCAGCTCTTCAAAACTGCCTTCTGGTATAGAACCCTATACATTTTACCAGGCCTCCCAATCCTATGCTGGGCTTGGTATTCTCTGTGGGCATTCACTGCCCTTTACAACATATTCTGTATCTTTGGTTCTACTGTAGAGGATGAAAATATGTGACCACATGCACCAGATTGCCTTGCCAAATAGTCTTAGATTCCATGCTAAGAAGTGTTAGTGTGAAGCTTGACAGGCAGATGAGAAACACTATTTCACTTTCCCTTCTACAAGTGGCAAGCAGACTCATCGGTTCCCCAAATGCATGTGTATATTTTATTGCATCCTCTGAGTTTCCCAGCCATTTAATCTGCTTTAAGTATGAAGAAGATTTATAAAGTTGGCTGTGATTTCCTCCAGATCTGTTACCATGGGCAGCAGCATCTCTGTAAGCCTCTGCATACATGAAAATGAAAACTAGTGGCAGTCAGTTTGACTCTTGCCCACTTTATCCTTTCCACTGCTTTGTTGTTGCTTTTCATTTGTTTTCATGTTGATGTTTAAACAACTCTATTAATCTATAATTAATATAATTAAACCTCTTTCCCCTTCTTGCCCCCCTCCTCCTGAGTAGCTAATGCTCTTCTTTCTGTCACTATAGGTTAGTTTACATTATCGAGTTTTATATAAATGGATCTCACAGTATGCACCCTTTTTATCTGGTTTCTATCATTCACTATAATGTGTGTGTTTTTTTTATTTATCAACTAGGGGCCCAGTGCACAAATTTGTTCACCTTGAAAGACACTGTGGGCCGTGAGGCTGCAGTGGGCATAGAGTGGGTATCAGCCTGTACTCTGTGACCCTACCTGGACCCTCCTACTGTGGCCCTCAGTTTTCTGTCCGCTGTAGTCCTGCTCCTGCTGCCGTACACAAGTTGATGGTGCAGAGTGATTGGGGCTGGCGACAGCAGCAGGTGTGAGTAGGGCCAGTGCTGTCAGCAGGTGCAAGTGGTGGCTGCTGCCCCCATCACCCCTCAGGAGCAGGGGGAAGTGGAGAAGCCTTGAGGGGCAATCAGGGCCAGCAGGCACTGCTTGCACCCGCTGATGGCACTGAGTGATTGGGACTGCCGCCAGGAGCCAGCAGCAGGTGCAAGTGGAGCTGGTGCCACAGCAGGTGTGAGCGCTGGGCAAGAATGCAACATGCGGGAGCAAAGAATTTTTACTAACCATCAGAGGCATGCCCCAATGACAGCAACCTGCACCTCATCTTGGTCTGGTGCCCCCACTCACCTGCTCCACCATCCTGCCATGGCCAATACCCACCATGTTCTGTGCTCTGCTGCCTGCTGCTGATGCCCATCACATTCCATGTGCCCACTGGAGGTCAGTGCATGTCATAGCTACCAGTTGTTTTGTTGTTCTGCCATTCTGTCTATTTGCATAATAGCTTTTTATTATTTTGGATGTCATTGGAGTGCCAGATTTCACTATGCTGTATTACCGAGTAGCATTAACATTCTATTATGGATATACTTTGTTCACCCACACACCTATTAATGGGCATTTGCATGTTTTCAGTTTGGGAAGATATATATATATATATATATATATATATATATATATATATATATATATAATGCAAATGAGGTCGAGACTCTGTCACAGTCACGACCAGCTCAGGAGGAGGGGCCAGGCTCCACCTGAGCCTGAGAGATCAACATAGAGGGGCACCTGCCCTCCAAGCCTCTGTAGCATGGCTAGGGGCAGGTCCCCTGTAGAAACACACACACATGGGACCCCTACTCTCAGCCTCTGAAATGGCTGGGGGCAGGCTCCCAGCAAACACACACACACACTCTCTCTCTCTCTCTCTCTCTGGCAGGTGTCTGCTCTGAGCCTCCATGGCATGGGTGGGGGTAGGCCCCAAGGGGACACACACACACACATGGGGTGCCTGCTCTGAGCCTCCTTGGTGCAGCTGGGAGCAGGCCCCCAGGACACACACACACACACACACACACACACACACACACACACGGGGCTCCTGCTCCAAGCTTCCAAGCCCAGACTGTAGGACATCCCCTGAAGGCTCCCAGACTGTGAGAGGGGCCAAGCTGGGCTCAGAGACCCCCACCCCCAATGCACGAATTTTATGAACTGGGCTTCTAGTTATAAAGCTTTGGATAGTTCTTCACGTCTTTGTATATATGTGTTTTAATTGTCCTTAAATAACTTAAGAGCGTAATGGTTGGATCATACGGGAGCTTTGTTCAACTTTTGAAGAACTACCATTTTTCCAAAGTAACTGTGGCATTTTGTTTATTTAGTTGTGGCTTGGTGCATGAAATTCATGCACGGGAGGCGGGGGGGTCCCCTAAGTCTGGCCTGCACCCTTTCCAATATGGGACCCTTTGGGGAATGTCCGATGGCCAGTTTAGGCCCGATCCCTCTCTCAATCCAGGACAGCTGGCTCCTAACCACTCATCCGCTTGCCTGGCTGATCACACCAACTGCCCCCCTTTCTGGCCTGATCACCCCTAATTGCCCCCCTGCCAGCCTGCTTGCACCCAAATGCCTGCCCTGCCAATCTGTTTGCACTGAACTGCTCTCTCCCAGAAACTTGCTTGGACCCAACT
>PVJC01016063.1:0-32720 GCA_004026665.1 Murina feae
AGCCTCTCCTTACCTTCTGCCGTGTTGAAATTCCATTCAGGTCTAGTTAAAGGAAAAAAGATCTATCTGGACCGGGTTAGAGGTTGGGTTTCCGTCTGTGCCTGGGACAACTTTCCGGGGATCAATGAGGATCCTCTCCCTCTCTTCAGTCGTGAACAGGATCTGTAAAAGCTGCTGGCAGTCGTCCCACATTGGCTGGTGGGTAAAAAGGACAGAGTCTAACAAGTCAATAAGCCTAGCCGGATTATGATTCTTCCAATTGTAAAGGTCACTGGTGGTGAAAGGCCAATAATGATGGGGCTGGTCACCATCCGGATCTGGGGGCCCTGCAACTCGCAAAGGCAGGGTTGCAATAGTATAGTCAGGGGCTATAGTCAACAACTCCCTCTGGGCTCTTTGTCTAGTAAGGGGCGGGCTTCCCACCGGAATCAGAACCGCAACCGTTCCCGGAGCCCTGCCTCCCAGCATTCCTGGAGCTCCACCTCCCAGCATTGCTGGAGCTCCACCTCCCAACATTGGAGGCTCCGCCCTCTGCAGGCCCCTAGGCGGCTCATATGGGGGAGGAAAGATTATTTCTTCTTCAGTCCCCCCCTGACAACATAAGAAGGGACGGACGGCTGTGTATATCTCCTTTCCTCCTCTCTCTTCTTAGTCTCCTGTAGGGCAAGAACGGGGTCAGGCAGAGGGGAAGGAGGAAGGAAGGGTTTCAGCCACGATGGCGGCGTCTCCACGAGGTCCTGCCAGGTATCAATGTAAGGAAGTTGGTCAGGATGGCCTTGGTTGGGCCGGGATACGACGCCCTTGACCCGGCGAATGGTAGGGAGGTCATACGTTCCCCCTGATGGCCACCCGACCTGAAAAGTCGGCCATTCACTGGAACAGAAAACCTGCCACCGGTCCCTTCGAACCTCCACACCGAGTTTGGAAGCCCTTTCCCGCACATCTTTAAAATGATCCATCATAATACTTAAAGGCGTAAGTTGAGTCTGCCTCACATTGTCCATCAAACGAGCCCACAGGGTGAGACAGAAAAACACGACCATGGACAACCCGAGGATCCACACACAAAGAGAACAGTCTTCCATCCTCACGGAAGCAAAGCCAAAAACAGAGCGGCTGTCCATCTCCGAGAAAGCAAAACCAAAAAACAGAAGAACAGCTCACTAGATTCAGACCCAAACAAATTTACTGGCTAGACAATTTTAAGCCAGCAACAAGGATGCACATTTAAACAACAAAGACAAATCAACCTTAATTCAATACAGCGGAGAGCAGGGCCCTTTATCTCCCTGCCCTGCGAAGCTGGGAATCCTGCCCCTGAATGGCGAATTCAGAGGGTGGGAGGCCGCAGCTTCCAAGATGGCGGCCTGCACGAACTCCACGTGGTCGCCCCAGGCCTTTCCAAGATGGTGGCCCGCACGAACTCCACATGCGCTGCCCCAGGCCTAGCGGCTTCCCAAAGCCGGCGGTGCGAATTAACCACAAGGAAACACCTCTACACCGACACGTTTACTTCACAGAAAAACAGCAGAAGTTTCAGAAACACTCGGTACACCAAATAGACCAGTTAAATCTCCATAAAACACAGAAACAGTAAATCTCCAACTCCGTGGAACAGAGCAACCCATCTCATTTCAGACCCTACAGAGGCAAGCCCTTCTCTCTAGTCTGAAATCCTGGAGGGGAATTCCCGTCCCTCAAAATTCGTGGAAGGTCACGTCCGATCCCTTCTGGAAAGCATAGAACATTTTCCAGCTTCCTGCTCGCTATAACTTATTCACTAGCGATGTCTCGCCTAAGTTCTTTCAAGCATAACCAAGGAATGAGCTCACACAAACACAAAATTCACACAAAAAGACGGATGGACAAGACATACAAGATGCATATCGCGGTTAATCAGGCTCTCCGGTTCGGGGGTCCCTCTGAGGTCTTGGGGATCCCGGCGAGACCCCAAATGTTGTGCATAAATATCCAGTGCAATGCCCAGGTGTTGCAATCCCCAAGAACCATGAGGGAGTCCATTCCGATGAAAAAACAAAAGAACCTTTACTCGAGTCCACTCGGGGCTCCGTCACAAGCCCGCCATCGCAGTGGTGGGGCAGGGAGGAAGACCCTGAGTTACAGGAGGACAGGGGCTTTTATTGGGCTGGGAGTTGGTGGGTGGGGTAGTGTGTGATTGGTTGAGGGAAGGGTCAGGGTTGGTTGTGCAAAGGGGCAGGATGCAGTCAGACTTGGGTCATTTCCTCTGCATCCCTATTGGTCGGTTGGGAAAAGGGTGGTTGAGCAACGGGTAACTTCGGAAGGTCTACTCCATCATACTCAGTGCAGAAGCTGGGAGTGGTCATCTCGAATATGGAAAGTGGGAGGTCCTGGAAAGGTGGCAATCAGACACTGAGAGTGACAAGGTGGCCAGAGATGACAGTGCACCCAGAGAAGAGTCTCAGAAAGCCATCAAGGTGAGATGTGCTCAGTGATCAGACAGATCACAGCCACGGTGACATTCCTGCCACTGCTGGGAGTTTCCTCTTCATTTGATCTGCTGATCTATGCAGACAAAGATGTGGTTGTACCTGAAAAGTGGAAGGAGTCCAGACCACAGTTCATTGCCAAATCTGAGCAGGTCCACCCTCCTGTGTCCCTCACAACGACACTCCACCAAGTGAATGGCATGGGGGCCTACAAGTCCCTGCCAATGACTGAAGGAGTACCAGGAACAATGATGGAATCTCACGTGTGTGTTTTCTGAGACCAAGTCAACTGCAGTTCCTGTTTTGTTTCATTGATTAATTTTTAGGTGGGGGAAAGTTAACATTGTATTTTACAGCAGATTATATCAGCACTGCAATTTCAATTCCTTTGAAGGTGGTAACTGGAGACAGACAACTTTTGCTATAAAGCTAAAAGCCTTCTTCAATCAGACCTCAGAGCATAGGAAAATATGAACACCAAAAGAGGTCTGAATATTCAGAATTTTTGCTTAGTCCTAAAGTAACTGATAACCCACAGTGACCCACAATATTCCTAAAAGGTCCCTTTGCCATTTATTTCATTTGTGTTTTCCATATTGAAAAGATCTCCAATTATTTGACTTCAATGTATATAATTTATACTTACAAAGTTGTCACTATTTCTCCTGTCTAAATTCTGCTGATATCAAACTCTTAATTTTTTGTGTGTTCTAAAAATCAAGCTTTAAATGGCAATGATAAGTAAAGTTAAATGTGTGTGTTTTTTTTAATTTAAATTCACAGCAAATTTAAAAGGGAGGTACTGAGATTTCCCACATACTGCTTGCCCCCAGGCCTCCCACTACCAACATCCCCACCAGAGTAGCACATCCTACATAATAAAGAGCTAATATGCTAATTAGATCAGATGGCAGAAGGACCTTCCAGAAAGACCTTTCAGAATGACCAGTGGTCAAGAGCAGGGGACGGGGGCGGGGCCACAGAGACAGGAGGCAGCTGGGCCACTACGAGGGCCAAGGCAGCCAGGGCTGTGTAGGGCTGAGCCCCTTGCACGAATTTCATGCATCAGGCCTCTAGTTTGTTATAATTCATAAGCCTACATTGACACAACATAATCACTCAGTCCAGTTTATCTTGGGATTTACCTTAGTGCTGTATATTCTGTGGGTTTAGAAAAATGTGTCATTACGTGTACCCATCATCATAGGACCATACAAAGTACTTTCACTGCCTTAACAACCCTCTGTGCTCTATCTGTTCTTCCCTCCACCCACCCACAGTTCCTGGAAACCACTGATATTTTTACTGTCTTCATATTTTTGCCTTTTCCAGAACATCATATAGTTGGAATTGTATGGTATATAGGCTTTTCAGTTGGCTCCTTTCACTTGGTAATATGCATTTAAAGTTCCTCCGTGTCTTTTTAAGGCTTGATGGCTCAGTGTAGTGCTGAATAATAATAATAACTCATTGTCAGGGTGTACCAGTTTATTTACCCATTCACCTACTGGAGGGCATCTGGGTTGCTTCCAGGTTTTGGCAGCCATGAATAAAGCCATGAATAAACACCCATACAAAGGTTTCTGTGTGAATATAACTTTTGAACTCCTTTGGGAAAATACCAAGGAGTATGACTGCTGAATCTTATGATAAGAATATGTTGCTTTTGCAACCAATAGCCAACTTATCTTTCAAGGTGGTTTGCATTCCATTAGCAATGAATGAGAGTTCTTGTTGCTCCACATCCTCATCATTATTTGGTAGTGTTCATGTTCCAGACTTGACCATTCAAATCAGTGTGCAGTGGTGTCTCATGCTGAGTTAGTTTGCATTTCTCTGATAATATTTCATGTGAAGAATCTTTTCATATACTTATTTGGAGCTTTTTTTATGAGGGCAGTCGTCACTCTTTTTGTTTTTAATTGATTTCAGAGAGGAAGGGAGAGAGAGAAAGAGAGACAGAGAAACATCAATGATGAGAGAGAATTGTTGATTGGCTGCCTCCTGCATGCTCCCTGTTGCGGATCCAGCCAGCAACCCAAGCATGGACCCTTGACCTGAATTGAACCCGGGACCTTTCTGTCCACTGAGTCAAACCAGCTAGAGTGATTACTCTTTTTTTATTAACCCTCACCCGAGCATATGTTTATTGCTTTTATTTTATTTTTTTTATTGACTTGAGAAAGAGAGCAAGAGGGGAAGAGAGAGAAACATCGATGTGGGAGAGATAAGTTAATCGGACACTTCCAGACCAGGGACTGAACCTGAAACCTGTGTATGTGCCCTGACCCAGAATCAAAACCGAAATCTTCTTGGTGTAAGGGACAACCCTCCAACCAACTGAGTCACCCAGCGGGGGCGAGGCAGTGCTCACTCGTGATTTGCATCTCCCACATGCACAGGTCTCCAGAACAGGCCCTCAATAAACACAGGAGTGAAATATTTGGAGAAGGAGTGAGCTCTGTGTGGTCCCAGAAGGCTAAGCCAGGACCACAGAGAAGGGGATGGAGGTTCAATTTGGGGCCACCATCTGAAAGAATTTTCTTAACAATTCCATATTACTAATCCAGCAGAGGCTGCCTTGAGAGGTAATGAGCTGCCCATCACAGGGGGTGTGCAAGTGAGGGGTAGGAATCGCTTCTTTCAGTCTGTCTCTCTGCTTTCTTCAACCTCCCTGTGCAGACTTGGGGGCAAAGGGTCAGAATAAAGAAGGCACCCTCCTCCCCAAGCTGACCCAGGAGGCTCTCCTCTAAGAAGGCTGCCCAGGGCAGACAGGGATTGCAGGAGCTGTTCCCACAGCCCTGGAAGCCCAACCCCCTCCTTGGAAGCACTGCTGAGTCCCAAGAGACTACATTCTCACAAGATTCAGGGAGCCCACTGGAGCCTGGGGTCCAGCCGTTTCACTCCAAGTGAACCTCTGCCTCTTAAAAGCCCCAGTGAGATCAGAGAAATCAAGATGGTGGCATAGGTAAACACCAGAATTGTGGCCGTGCACAACTATTTCAAAATCACAACAAAACAAAACAAAAAAACGGACACCACCCAGAACCACAGGAAGGCTGGCTGAGTGAAAATTCTACACATAGAAAGAGACTGAGACTCAAAGGAGGTGCAGAAGCAAAGTACAGAGGTACAGAGGTGTGCACGTGGAGCTTGGGGAGAGGGCTGGCACCGGAGAACGCAGTTCTTTTTCAATCCGGAGGGAGCCACAAGCTCCCGGCGGCTCTGAACTCCAGTTCCAGGCGAGTTTCTGGGGGCCCAGACGCATACCCGGAGAAGTGGGACTGACTGGCACCAGGAGGAAATCCAAAGCGGGTTTCTCTTGGCATTGCTTGCAGCGATTACCATGGGACACAGAAACCCAGTGTCTCTTAGTGCAGGGTTGAGAATCAGCCATAGCTGACTCCCCGAGACCTCCCACCTCCCAAGCTGTGCACAGAGGCTTTTGTATATAAAAGGCTGAGTAGCCTCAGGCAAAGACTAAAATAGCACCTTCTTGGAGATACAAGAGCCAGCGTACCTAGTGGTCAGAATGGGACCATCCTAAATACAATTCCTCAGATTCACAAGGGACACACTCAGTGCAGACGCAGTGAGCACCAAAGCCCCACTGAAACAACTCTTGCCCCATAAGGGTGTCTCCAGCACAGAAGTTCTCTCACTGAAGACACAGCTGACTCTCATAACCAAGTGGCTTGGAGGTCAATTCCTCTCAGTGATCACCTAACACAGAAAGCCACTCTATCAAACCAGGAGCAGCCAAAATGTGGAGACAAAGAAACAGGTCGCAAATGACAGAAATGGAGGAAAGCAAATGACTGGATATAGAGTTCAAAACCACGGCTAAAAGGTTTTTCAAGAATTTTCTAGAGACTGCTGATAAATTTAGTGAGACCCTCGAGGATATGAAAAAGAATCAGCTAGAAATTAAGCATACGCTGACTGAAATAAAGAATAATATACAGAGATCTAGCAGCAGACTAGAGGATTGCAGGATCAAGTGAAAGATTTAAAATGTGAAGAAGCAAAAAACACCCAATTGGAAAAGCCAAAAGAAAAAATAATCCAAAAATATGAAGGCAGCGTAAGGAGCCTCTGGGACAACTTCAAGCGCACCAACATCAGAATTATAGGGGTGCCAGAAGAAGAGAGAGAGCAAGATATTGAAAACCTATTTGAAGAAATAATGGCAGAAAACTTCCTCTACCTGATGAAAGAAATAGACTTACAAGTCCAGGAATCACAGAGAATCCCAAACAAAAGGAATCCAAAGAGGACCACACCAAGACACATCATAATTGAAATGCCAAGAGCAAAAGACAAGGAGAGAATTGTAAAAGCTCAAGAGAAAAGCAGTTAGTTACCTACAGTGGGGCACCCATATGACTGTCAGCTGATTTCTCAACAGAAAGTGTGCAGGCCAGAGGGAGTGGCAAGAAATATTCAAAGTGATGAACAGCAAGAACCTACAACCAAGATTACTTTACCCAGCAAAGCTATCATTCAGAATTGAAGGTCAGATAAAGAGCTTCACAGACAAGAAAAAGCTAAAGGAGTTCATCACCACCCAACCAGTATTATAGGAAATGCTGAAAGGTATCTTTTGAGAAGAGGAAAAAGAAAAATTAAAGGTAAAAATTATGAACAACAAATACACATCTATCAACAAGTGAATCTAAAAATCAAGTGAATAAAAAATCTAATGAACAGAATAAACTGGTGAATAGAATATAATCAGAGGCATAGAAAGGGAGTGAACTGACAATTTTCAGGAGGAAAAGGGTGTTGGGGTGTGGGAAGAGACTGTACAATAATCGTACACCTATGGAGGAGGACAGTGGGAGGGGTAAGGGCAGAGGGTGGGGTAGGAACTGGGAGCAGGGGAGCTATGGGGGGGGGGGAGAGGAACAACTGTAACAATCTGAACAATAAAGATTTTTTAAAAAGATAAGTCTCCACTTTATTGATATTATTAAAATTCAGCACTAGAGTCCATGTAGGAACATACCAATGGAAGTTATTATAATTCATGGTCTGCAATGCTTCACTGTTTTAATGAACACATAAAATCTCCAAATGGTCACAGAAAAGTACTGAATAATAACTATTATTATTATTATTACTATTATTATTATTACCAAATTCGTGCACTGGAGAGGGGTGAACCTCAGTCCAGCCTGCACCCTCTCCAAACTGGGACCCCTCAGGGGATGTCCAACTGCCGGTTTAGGCCCAATCCCATACCGGCAGTTGGACATCCCTCTCAAAATCCAGGACTGCTGGCTCCCAATCGCTCACCTTCCTGCCTGCCTGATTACCCCTAACCACTTCTGCCTACCAGCCTGATCACCCCTAACCACTCCCCTGCCAGCCTGATTGACGTGTAACTGCTCCCTTGCCAGCTCAATTGCCTGCAACTGCTCTCCCCTGCGGCCCGATCACACCCAACTGCCCTCCCCTGAAGGCCTGGTCACCCCTAACTGCCCTCCTTGAGGGCATGGCAGTCAATTAGCATATTTCCTCCTTATTGGCTGTTGTCACTGCCATCTTTGCAACAGCATGAGGGTCAATTAGCATATTTCCTCTTTATTAGATAGGATTATTATTATTAGCTGCCCACATGACTACTAAGTGTTCAGCACTGTCCTAATCACTTTACACGTAATAACCTTCTTTATTTTTCACCCAAACTGTGAGGCAGATTCTATTATTATCTCATTCTCAGATAAGGAAACTAAGACACAGAGGGATCAAGGTAATGGGCCAAGGTCACACAGCAACGAAGTGATGGAACTGGATTTGAACCCACACTGGCTGTCTGCAGCTGATTGCCATGTCATTAGTCTTGGACTGACTTGTTTGGTGTTCACAACAGGAAATATTTTGCTTTCAGAGAATAAGAAAAACAGGTTTATTTGTGTTATGCTTATTAATTTGTTCAGTTATTCAGTGTCTGGTAAGTTAATGTTCAAGAAAAAATGTTAATTTTTTAATATTAAAATGTTCTATTATTTTATGTTATTCATTTATTTCACCCCTTTGTATTCAGTATGTCTCTATTGAAATAAACCTATGTTTCTATGAAAATTGAAGCTTTTGGTTTTCTGCAGCCCACATAAATTTAAACCATGTTTATTTGACCCGAGTTAGCCTTTGAGTTTGACATGCTTGTTCTAGATAAGAGAGGAGGGATTCTAATTTCCTCTCCTATTGTGCAGCCTCTGGAATCAGTCAGGGCTCCTTCAAGTATAAATGACAGAAGCAGGAGGCCAGGTTTCCTGGCCCAACCTATCCCAGCTATGTGGATATGGGCAGATTGCTTTACCTCTCTGTTTCCGCATCTGTGCAATGAAGATAATAATAATACCTCAGAGGGTTGTTGGGATAATTAAATAGGCAGGTGATAAGGGCTACATCGTCACAATACATATGGGCTCATGTAGCATGGTTTGATCCAGGTACTCACATGATATCACCAAAGCTTAGGTGTCTTCCCTCTGCCATCACAGGCTGCCTGGGCTTTATGTTCTGACTCCATACAGCAAGCTGAGCCCCAATCCCAATCCTGTGGTCCACAAAATACCACTGCCATTTCTCCCATCCCCAAACCACAGAATCTAGAGCCAAATTGGTGGTGGGGAGGTGTCTTCAGTTGCCCCAGAAGGGAAAAAACATCTCATTGACTCTGAGTGGGTTACATGCTCACTCCTGAGCCAATTGTAGTGGCCATAAAGGTAGTGGCTGGGAGCTGGGGCTGGAGTCAATCACAACCAAGGATGGGGGAGCACAGTCGGAAAAGAAATGCAGCACTGTTGGGTTCTGTACAGGAGTCACAGAAAATCGCCCACCTTGCCTCAGTTTCTCCACTCTTCCCAGCTCCTACACTCCACATCAAGCTGATTCCAAAATGGAGAAATCAACCTCACCTTCCCAGTCCGGGCACTCTGGAGGCAACCAATGGATGTGTCTCTCCAACATCGATGTTTCTCTGAAAATCAATGGAAAAATATCCTCAGGTGAGGGTTAACAAAAAATAAAGATAGGGCAGAGAAAATCTGTGCCCCCGGCCAAAACACACACGGGGGCCATCTTAGGGTGGAATGCTTGCAAACTCACACCCCACAATGAAACCAGAAGGCATCTCCCACAACATAGCTCTGTTTGGAGCCATTGGTGCAAAGGTCAAGTTTAGGGTCAAGTGCAGATTTCGTGACAAGTAGAGGACAGCTGACCAACAGTCACTAAGGGATTACACTCAGAGCTATAGGAAACTCGAGTACGGTGGACAATAGGAAGTAAGCACTAGGATGGTACCTGAGTGAGCACACTTGGAGGTGTAAATGCTTAGAGAGAGCTTGGGTCCTGCCCTTGGATATTCATTCACTGGACAAATATTTATTGAGTGTCAGCCACGTGCTAGCACTCTTCTAAGCAACTGGTGTATAAGACAGATGTGAGCCCACCTTGCCAGCAGGGTTTTCTACAGGCCTGGGCAGGAGACCCCCAGTCCTCTGCCATTGCCAGCTCCACCCTTGAGCCTCTGGCCAAGACTGCAGGCCTGGGGACCCCCATGCCCCTTCTTTGCCGGCTCCACCAGTAGCCAGACCCCTGCAATCGTAGGCTCTGCCCCTGCTCCTCCGATCACTGGCTCTCCAGAGCCCTGGCCTCTGCCCTCTCTGACCTTGCCCCTGCCCAGGCCTAAGGCCTCTGGCCTAGGCCTTATGCCTGGGTAGGGCACCCTCATACCCCTCTGATCACCAGCTCTGTCCCTGCCTGCTCTGATCACCGGTTCCACCCTTGCCCATGCCTGAGGCCTCTGGCAAAGACCTCTGGCCTGGGCAGGGGACCCCCAGCCTCCTCTGATCACCTGTTCCACCCCTCGTGCCACCAGCCTCCCCTGCCATCTGCCTGGCTAACAGGTCTGACCACTTCAGTGGTGGAGCTGAGCCTGACTGGGTGCTGCCATCTTGTGGCTATGGGGGCAGCCATCTTTGTGATGGAGTGACACCTAATTTGCATATTACTCTTTTATTAGATAGGAGGATATATATAAATCACTTTTGGACTGTTTTGATATCTATAAAACAACTTGTAAAAAATGTAGCCACACTTTTGCAAGAAACTCTTATGTGTATTGATCTCCTGGGTAACATGTTGATGGCCTAGGATCCTGCAAGTGTGTTTGTCCAGAAGAAAGCCTCTCCTTGGCACTCTGATGGCCAGCACCACGGCTGTGGGGTCAGCAAGACTGTGTAGGCATTAGAGGTTCAGTCCACTCAGTGGGGCCAGGAAAACAGCATTCTGTAAGTACACAGGGCTGATTCCCTGTTCACCTTGCTACACTTCTCCTGGTCAGTGCCAACACTTCTTGAACAGCAGGTTCCACTGAGAATAATTCAGGGAAGGACTATAGAGTCCCCAGGCTGACCCACAATAATCTGTTCAGCCCATAAGACAGTGAAAAGTGGGGAGGTAAACAATGGGGAAGGAGTAATGGGAACAGTGCAGATGAATGAGAAAGAGAACTCCACAACAAAGAAATGCAAATGTCCCATACAGAGGAAGCCACTTCTGTAACCATATTGGTGAGCTAACCTGGAGGTTACAGTCTCTCATTATAAGTTCTCTTATTTTGAGAAGTGAAAGCTCCCCTTAGGGTCAAAACCCTCTAAGGTTTAAACTGAAAATACCCAACCACTCATCAGCAAACACGCGTGGAAGATGAAGAGGGGAGAAATGCCCACAATATTTGGCAGATTTGAATTCTATGTCTCCTCCACCTGGATCTGGATTTGACCATGTGCCTTGTCTTGGCCAATGAAACACTAGCAAAATGACACAAGTGGAAGCTTGAGAAGAGCTTACACATCGAGCCTTGCCCTCTCTGTTTTTCCTGGCAACTCTGAAACCACCAAGGGAATGAGTTTGAGCTACCCTGCAGGAGAAGGCACATGGAGGAGACCAAGGCACCTCATCCAATAGCCTGCAGCTGACAAACTGATAAAGCTCTCCAAGGTCATCCAGCCAACCCACCAGCTAACTGCAATCCCATGAGTGACCCCAAATAATACCAATGGAAGAACCACAAAGCTGAACTCAGCCCAAATGGCCAACCAACAGAATCAAGTGTTAATAAATGACCTTTGTTTTAAGCCATCAACATTTTAGGGTATTTTGTTACACAACCAAGGCTAACTGATAGAATTTTCAAATATACTCTCTTTGGAAGAAGAAACCCACGCTCATAAAAGGGCAGCCACTAATTCCCTGACAATTACACAAAGACATTGATGTGGACACCATGTTTCAGTGCACTGAATTTGACTTTATTCACTATAGAGCCACTAGGTGGCAGGAATTCTTTGTCTGGTTCAGACTACCACTTAAGTTAGAAGTTCAGGCTAAGAAATCAACTATTATTATTGTCTTGCTTTTGTAGATGAAGGAACTGAGGCACAGGGAGATTACATCTTTCTGTAAGAATCTGCATCCAGTTCTGACTCTACAGTTCATTGCAGCATTGGGCTGACACCCAGCTCTGTCACTGATTATATGTGTGACCCTGAGAAAGGTGCTATGCTCTGATGACTGTTTTCTCTCATGTAAAATGAGAAAAATGAACTAAAGTCAGAGGCTTTTAATCTAGGTTGGACCACCACAAAAAATACTTTGGGTAAGTTATGTTTGGGATGGAAGGGGAAGGCAGTGGGTCAGAGGTGGCCTTTAGATTGGGTTAGAATTCCCAACGAGTTTGCAAGCCAGGAAAGGTCAAGAAATGCCAGGCAATGTGCTTCCAAAGGTTCATGCCAAGGGTCAAGTTTCTAGTCAAGTTTACACCAAATGGTACTTGATGGGGAAAACCAAGTGCGCCTTACAGAGAACAGTCCTGAGTGCAATTCTGTCTATATGACAGCAGCTCTGACCTGTGGTCAAAGCTAAGCATGACCTTGGTCTTCATTGTAGGCTTGAGTAGAATGCATCTTTCTAACACACCCTGCACTCTTGTCTTGGAACTAGACAGTTCTGGACTGTCCGCCGTGTCCTGCCCTGCCCAGGGCACAAAGTTCTGTTGCTACAGCTTCAATCTCTAAGCCCTGACTATCTACATCCCGAGAAAGCAGTTAGTTACTGCCTGAAAACAGGCACTGCCAAGAGAATTGACAACAGATTTCTGTCTGAAGCAGCCCTTGCCTAATTTTCCGGGAGTCTGGCTCTTTGCAGCTGTAACTAGTCTCTTGATGTTTCCCCAGAATGGGTTGCTATCCTGCTCACTGCCAGCCTCGCTCTCAGGTCTGTGCCAGCTCACATCTCCTCCAGCCTTGACATCCTACAGCCAACTCTGCTCCTCCTACCTGCCTCCACATCAAAAGCATTGACAGCTATTCACAACCATTTGTCTGGGGCATCCTGAGTAACAGTCCTCCTCGCATGACACCCCAGTTAACTCTAAGCAGGTCATAAACATTGTCAGGTTGTGCAAGAAGTGTACAAACTTTGCTTTGGGTGCTGGAATGTTTGTCAAGCAACCTCTTACAGAAGTTCAACCCATGTTAAAACCATCAGAATGGCAGGGTGTTAGGAGAGCGCCCACATCTTGTGGGCAACCTGTGGGCAATCGGGTAGTATGCCAAGATCACATGTGGTGGTGGGGGGGGGGGCAGAATGACGGGCTGGCCCAGGAAGGTGGGTGGGAGTGAGGGTTCAGTGGGCAGGAACTCAGGCCAAGAAACAACATGAGAACACAGGCCCTGGGAACACAGGCTTCTCAGGGAGAACCCTGGGCTTCCTGTGGTTGTGGGAGAGAGGCAGGCACCAAAATTCTGAGGCCCGAGTGACCCCAGCTGACATCTGGATAACATCTGTTACACAAAAGGGCCTGTCCCAGCAAGAAAGCAGTAACCTCAACAGAGCTTTCAAACACCCAGCAGGGAATTGTTTTAAATAGCTTTAGAGAGATTTTTTTCACAACAACAAATTTGACAAGCCACCCAGCTCAGCCATGGCTCAGACAAACCCCAATATACACATGGCTACCACACTTAATCATAACCTAATATTCAATGCCATGTTTAATATGCGGCAGTCACTACATTGTGACTTTACATAATCATTCATCTAATTCTCATAATAACTCCTTAGAGCAAATACCATTATCATCCACACAGCAGCCAGAGGAAGTTGCTCTAATACCCTCCCACAACAACATCAAAATTAAAACTTAAATACAGAACAACCATCATTCAGAACCACCTGAAATCTGGTTGACTTCTCTACAACTATAGAAATAAAGAATAAGGCAGATTGAGACTAGTAGAAGGGGCAGAGGTGTGGAATAGGCTGTGTAGACCTCCTGTGAAAAGCAAGGGGTCTCAATCCCACCCCAGACTACTCAGCACAGAATTCCAGTGCTGGGAAGAGAAGTCCTCATAACTTTAGGCTGTAAAACCGGAGGGGATTGTGGCTGAGTGACAACAGAGATCTGCCAGAGTCCCAACAGTTCCTCTTAAAGGGCTGGCACATGGACTTATTCAGATGTGTTCCCTCTGAGATCCAGCTTGGGAGGATGCAGGGACATATCAGGAGAAACTGGATTGTCTGGCATCTGGGCAAGAACTCCGGGGCAGCTTTCTCCCAGACAAAAGTGCTGGCAGAGGTCATTGCTCCTGTGCTGAAATCCTCCTCTGTCACAGAGCTTACTGGCAGGTTCCATATCTGATTCTCTATCAACCTGGTTCACACTGTTCCCTCCACCCTGGTGAGTCCCTGAGACCCCACACAATTTGCAGCCCTACCCAAGCTGTTTGCAGTAACTTTTCCATATGAATGGCCTGTCCTGGCTCAGGCTTCAGGCTTTCCTAAAATCTCTCAAACAAGCAGTAGCTGATATCAGCGTGCCCCATTCCTCTCAATAAGAGGCACCAAGCCTGGCACTAGCTGCAACCTGACTTGCTTCACAGCTTAGCCTCTACTGAACACTTCTAAGCTCAAAACAAGTAACAGTCATCTTCAGCTTGCTCTGTAGCTCCTGATGGATGATCCCAGACAGGGCACAGACAGTGACTGACTTTGCACCTCCAAGGGGGCCCCAGAGCTAGTGTAGCCAGTGGACAGCCCTACACATCAGACCATGCCAGATTACAGCCCTACACATCCAAGAGCAACACACTAAAGGGGCAGATTCAGTGAGCAACAGAGCCCCACTGAAGCAAGTCCTGCTCCACAGGGATGTCTTCTGCACAGCAGTTCTTCCACTGTAGTTGCAGCTGGTCCTTATCGCCAATTGGCCTGGGATCAATTCCTTCCCATGATGCCAACAGCAATCAAGGCTCAACTATATCAAGACTGTGCATACACCCTACTCAGGGGCACACCTAGAGTGCCCAGCTCAGTTGACTGGGGAGGCTGAGCCACTGTGCCCTACAGGACACCTACTACACAAAGCCACTCTACCAATTCCAGGAGACATAGCAGCTCTACCTAATACATAGAAACAAACACAGGGAAGCAGCCAAAATGTGATGATAAATAAACACGTCATAAATGAAACAACAGAAAAAATCTCCAGAAAAAGAACCAAATGAAATGGAAGCAAGCAAACTACTGGATACAGAGTTGTAAATAATAGTTATAAGGATGCACAAGGATTTTAATGAGATTTTTAAGGGACTTAGTAAGAATTTTAAGGATCTTAGTGAGAATTTCAAGGAAATAAGTGAGAATATCCAAGACATAAAAAAAGACCAGTCAGAAATACAGGATACACTAGCAGAAATAAATGATAATTTACAGGGAATCAATAGTAGAGGAGAGGATGCTGAGAATCAAATCAGCGATTTGGAATATGAAGAAGCAAAAAACACCCAATCAGAACAGCAAAAAGAAAAAAGAATCCAAAAAGTATGAAAACAATCTAAGGAGCCTGTGGGACAACTTCAAGCAAACCAGCATTTACATTATGGGGATGTCAGAAGGAAAAGAGAGAGTGCAAGATATTGAAAACCTATCCTATATAATCCCATATAATAAAAGGCTAATTTACAAATAGATCGGATGGCAGAACAACCAGAAAAACCGAACAACTGGTCACTATGACATGTGCTGACTAAGGGGGCGTGGTCAGCACATGGCGGGCATTGGCCACAGTGGGATAGTGGAGCAGGTGAGCAGTGGTGCCAGACCAAGGCAGGGCGCCAGTCACTGTCATTGAGGCGAGCATCTGGTGGTTACTGAAATTGTTTGCTCCTGTGTGCTGTGGTCTCACCCAGCGCTCACATCTGCTGCCTGCATGGGCCCCACTCACACCCACAGCTGATGCCAGATCCACTACTCATGCCCCCTGCCAGTGCCTGATGCCAGTCCCGTTCACTTGGCACCATCAGCAGGTGTGAGCAGCAGCTCCCAGCCCAATTGCCCCTGAGGGCTTCTCTACCTCCCCCTGCTCCTGAGGGGCAATCGCTGCTGGCGCCATCAGCGAGTTCGAGTGGGGTCAACACCATCAGTATGTAGGAGCAGCAGGAGTGGGGCTGCTGACAGACAGGGGACCGAGGGCCACAGTGGAAGGAGCTGGGCTGGGGTGCAGAGGATAGACCCAGACCCACCCCTATGCCCATCACAGCCTCATGGCCCACAGTTCTTTCCTAGGTGCATGGATTTGTGCACTGGGCCCCTAGTTTGAAGAAATAATGACAGAAAAGTTCCCCTACCTGGTGAAATCCTACATAATAAAATGCTAAGTGTCTGGTCATCCAGTGACTGGTCAACTTCAACCAATCAGAGCGTAATAAGCTAATGATATGATAAAGGCCACTCAACTGCTCACTATGATGTGCACTGACCACCAGAGGGCAGACGCTCTGACCAGTAGACTAGCTTGCTGCTGGAGTCCAGCCAATCAGAAGTGGGCAAGACAGGGCTGGACACGCCTTGGAGTCATCCCATGGTCCCTCTCAGGCCCAATCATGCACCGGTGGTGTCCCTCGGCCTGGCCTGCACCCTCTAATTCAGGACCCCTCGGGGGATGTCAGAGAGCTGGTTTCAGCCTCACCCCACAGGCCATTCCCTTTGGGAGGCACCAGACGCAGGGCTCACAGCTGGTGAGTGCTGCTGTGGCAGTGTGAGCCTCTCTGGATTGGGACTGATTGGGCGCGAGCCCACGGCAGGCACAGTGGAGCCAGGATGAGTGGGAATGGCAGGTAGGAGCTACAGGCAGCACTGGACTGTGGGTTTCAGCCCGATCCTCACAAGCCACCCATAGGGGCCCCACCCATGCATGAATTCATGCACCAAGCCTCTTGTGGACTTGTAAGTCCAGGAAGCACAGAAAGTCCCAAATAAGAGACTTACACAAGACACATCATAATTAAAATGCCAAAAATAATTCCATGTATATGATATCATGTTCTTAAAAGCAGCAAAGTTACCTACAATGGAGCGCCCATACTACTTTAAGCTGATTTCTCAACAGAAACTTTGCCAGCCAGAGGGAGTGGCAAGAAATATTCAAAGTGATGGATAGCAGGGACCTACCACCAAGATTACTCTACCCAAAAAAAGCTATCATTTAGATCAGCAGTGATCCATGGACTGGTGGTCCATTAGATCCGAAAGGTGGATGACCACTGATTTAGATTGAAAGTCAAATAAAGAGCTTTACAGATAAGAAACAGCTAAAAGAGTTCATCACCACCAAATCAGTATTATATTAAATGTTGAAGGGTATCTATAATAATAAAAGCATAATATGCTAATTAGACTGGACAGCCGAATGATCTTCTGGATGTCCTTCCGGACAAAGCCATGGTGGCGGGGGCTGAAGCAGAGGGGGAGAGCCTGATTGACCACGGTATGTGTGTGTCTGTCTCGTCTGTCTTTCTGTGTAAGCTCATTTCTGGTATGGTTATGCCTGAAAGGGTCTAGGCAGACGTGCTGGTTGAATAGACTACAGGCGGGGGCGGAGGCAGGGGCGGCGTTTGAGAGACGTCTCACTCCCCAGGAGGGAACTGAAGTAGCCCTCCACGAATCTGGAGAGAAGGGAGGTTCCTCTCCTCAAATTGGGACCGGAGGGACGGGAAGGTCTGAAACGAGGCTTCCATGGAATTGGAAGCATATAAGCGCCATCTAGAGCTGTTTGCTGTGGCAGGGTGCCAGCGGCCGTGTTTCTCCCCCCAGGTCAGAGTCTTATGAATGGTTCTCTGAATGGTTTTGCACCGATGTAAAGGTGTTTCTTTGTTTCCCTCCCTGGTGGTTAATTTGCATTGCCGGCTTCAGGCAGCTGCTTGTCCTGGAGCATTCCACATGGCGTTCCTAGGGGCTGCCATCTTGGGAAACTGAGGTCGCCCCTCCCTCCCTCTGAATTGCCACTCAGGGGCGGGGCTCACAGCTTCGCAGGGCAGGGAGATAAAGGGCCCTGCTCTCTGCCGTATTGAGTTAAGGTTAATTGATGATATTCTATAATGTAAATATAGTGTGCACCAAGGTTTTAATGAGGAATGTTCTTGCTTAAAATTGTTTAGCTAGTAAATTTGTTTGGGTCTGAATCTAGCGAGCTGTTCTTCTGTTTTTGGTTTTGCTTTCATGAGGATGGAAAGCTATTCTTCTGTTTTTAGTTTTGCTTTCGCAAGGATGGAAGGCTGTTCTTTTTGTGTGTGGGTCCTCGGTTTGTCCATGATCGTGTTTTTCTGTCTCAATCTGTGGGCTCACTTGATGAACGACGTGAGACAGACTCAAATTACGCCTTTAAATATTATGATAGATCATTTTAAAGATGTGCGGGAAAGGGTTAGCAACCTCGGTGTGGAAGTTCGAAGGGACCGGTGGCAGGTTTTCTGTTCCAGCGAGTGGCCGACTTTCCAGGTTGGATGGCCATCGGGGGAAACATTCAACCTCCCTACCATTCGCCGGGTCAGGGATGTCAAATCTTGGCTCAAACAAGGCCATCCTGACCAACTTCCTTACATTGTAACCTGGCAGGACTTCGTGGAGATGCCGCCATCATCGCTGGAACCCTTCCTTCCTCCTCCCCTTCCACCTGAACCTGTTCTTACCCGACAGGAGACTAAGAAGAAAAAAGAGGAGGAAGGGAGACATACTCAGCCGTCCGCCTCCCCTTATCCTGTCTTACAGGGAGGGACTGAAGAAGAACTAATCTTTCCTCCCCCATATCAGCCTCCTGGGAGCCCCCAGAGGAGTGAGCCTCCCATGCTGGTAGGCAGAGTTCCAGGCAGAGCTCCGGGAATGCTGGTAGGTGGAGCTCTGGAAATGCTGGTAGGCGGAGCTCCGGGAATGTTGGGGTGCAGAGCTCCGGGAGCAGTTGCAGTTCTGGTTCCAGTGGGAAGCCCGCCCCTTACTAGACAAAGAGCCCAGAGGGAGCTATCAGCCATAGCCCCCAACTCTACTATTAAAACCCTGCCTTTGCGAGCTTCGGGACCTCCAGATTCAGATGGCAACCAGCCTCATCATTATTGGCCTTTTGCCACCAGTGACCTTTACAATTGGAAGAACCATAATCCTAAATTCTCTGAAAAAACGGCTGGGCTTATTGACTTGCTAGACTCTGTCTTTTTCACCCACCAACCAACATGGGACAACTGCCAGCAGCTTTTACAGATCCTGTTCATGACTGAAGAGAGGGAGAAGATCCTCAATGAGGCCCGGAAAGTTGTCCCAGGCGCAGACGGAAACCCAACCCGTATACTCTCCTGAGCTCTTTGGCGCCCTCTGAGTCTGGTATACTGTATTAGATTTAAAAGATGCCTTCTTCAGCCTACCGCTGGCACCCCAGAGCCAACCGCTGTTTGCCTTCAAGTGGCACGATCCAGAGGAGGGTTACAGTGGGCAACTAACCTGGACACGATTGCCTCAAGGATTCAAGAACTCACCCACCATCTTCGACGAGGCGCTGCACGAGGACCTGGGTGAGTACAGAAAGGAGCACCCCAACCTCACCCTCCTCCAGTACGTAGATTGTATCCTGATTGCTGCTGACACGGCCAAGGACTGTGAGCAGGGGACCCAAGATCTACTGGCTACCCTGAGGGTCTTAGGGTACTGGGCATCTGCAAAGAAGGCTCAGTTATGCAGAGAAAGGGTGAGTTACCTGAGATACATCCTAGAGGGCGGACAGCTTCGGTTATCAGATGCCAGAAAAGAGACTGTTTTGAAAATCCCTACTCCCACCTCTCGAAGAGAAGTAAGGGAATTCCTAGGATCAGCTGGCTACTGCCACCTCTGGATACCGGGTTTCGCTGAAATCGCCAGGCCCCTATATGAAGCCACCAAAGAGGGGAGGGCGTTTGACTGGATTGAGAAAGACGAAGCTGCCTTTAGACAGTTAAAGAAAGCCCTTCTAGATGTCCCGGCCCTGGGCCTGCCAGATATTACGAAGCCCTTTCACCTCTTTGTAGATGAGCACAAAGGAATAGCGAAAGGGGTTTTGACTCAAACTTTAGGCCCCTGGAGCCGCCCTGTGACTTACTTGTCTAAGAAGCTAGATCCTGTAGCTGCCGGCTGGCCGCCATGCTTGAGAATTATCGCGGCTACAGCGCTCTTGGTCAAAGACGCTGACAAACTGACCCTGGTACAGGAAGTCTGGATTACAATCCCACATGCCATTGAGGGGGTCCTGAAGCAGCCTCCTGATAGGTGGATGAGTAATGCACGTGTGACTCATTACCAAAGCCTCCTCCTCAACCCTCCAAGAGTGCGGTTCCAACCCAGTGTGGCCCTGAATCCTGCTACCTTGCTGCCTGACCCTGACCTAGATGCCCCACTGCACGACTGCGCAGGAATCCTAGAGCAAGTACATGGACTCCGGAAGGACTTGACCGACCGGCCCCCCCCTGATGCAGAGGCCACCTGGTTCACGGATGGAAGCAGCTTCATGCGGGACAGGTGCAGGTATGCAGGGGCAGCGGTATTCACTGAGACAGACACTGTGTGGGCAGAGGGTCTGCCCTCTGGAATGTCAGCCCAGCAAGCTGACTCTGGGAGCTGGGAAGCGGCTTAACGTTTACACAGACAGCCATTATGCGTTTGCTACAGCCCTTGTTCATGGGACAATCTATCGAGAGAGAGGGTTGCTGACAGCAGAGGGATGGAAAATAAAAAATAAACGAGATTCTTGACCTGCTTGCGGACTTATGGATTCCTGCCAAATTAGCCATAATCCACTGCCAGGAACAGTAAAGAGCTGATGACCCAGTAGCAAGAAGTAACCAAAAGTCTGATCAGGCTGCGAAGGCAGTGGCCCTCACTTCAGTCCCTGCCATGGTCTTACAATTACCAGACCCAGGGGACCCAGTATTACCAGACCAGCCTAAATATTCCCAGGAAGAGTTACAACGTATCAGAACACTCTCCAGAGCTCAGGAGATAAAGGGATGGTGGCATACGCAGGAAGGGGAGCTTATATTACCAGACCGACTCGGGGTCACAGTATTAGAGCACATGCACCGGTCTACTAACCCGGGAACCTGGAAGATGAAGGACTTAATCCAACATGCCAGAATCAAAATTCACCAGCAGGATACTAAAGTAGATCAGATTGTGTCTGCCTGCAAGACCTGTCAGCTTACGAATGCAAGGGCCAAATCAAGTGAAAAAGGGACCAGGCTCAGAGGAACCAAGTCAGGAGCACAATGGAAGGTCGACTTCACTGAGATTAAACCAGGGAAGTATGGCTATAATTTTAGTGTTCGTAGACACCTTCTCTGGATGGGTAGAGGCATACCCAACCAAGCATGAAACAGCTCAGACAGTAGCTAAGAAGCTGCTAGAAGACATCTTACCCAGGTATGGTTTTCCTGTTATGACAGAGTCTGACAACGGGCCAGCATTTGTCTCACAGGTAATACAGGCAGTAGCCAAAGCTATTGGGGCAAATTGGAAATTGCATTGTGCTTATAGACCCCAGAGCTCAGGGCAGGTAGAAAGGATGAATAGAACTCTATAAGAGACCCTTACCAAATTAACCATGGAGACTGGCGGGGACTGGGTGGCTCTCCTTCCGTACGCCCTTTACAGGGTAAGGAACTCCCCTTACACCCTGGGCTTTACTCCTTATGAAATCATGTTTGGCAGGCCACCCCCTATTATTCCTAACCTTAAAGCTGAATTCCTTGCTGAATTTGAAAATCAAGAACTGTTTCTTTCCTTGGGAGGGCTCCAGAGGGCGCACGTGGACATTTGGCCGCACCTCCGTGCCATCTGTGAGACTGGCCCTACCCTGACACCTCACCAGTACAGGCCAGGAGACTGGGTCTCTGTCAAGAGACACCGCCAGGAGACTCTCGAGCCATGCTGGAAGGGTCCCTACACTGTGGTGCTGACGATCCCCACAGCTCTCAAGGTAGCCAGCGTTGCGACCTGGGTCCATCACACTCACGTTCGACCAGCAGACCCACCCGAGATCCGTGAGGACTTCGTCACTAGATGGAGCATCAACCAAGGTCAACACAACCCACTGAAGCTCAAGTTACAACGTACTCGACCTGCCTGATGCTGGTGAACTGCTCATGGACACTCATGCTGCTGAGAGCCCCCATACCCCAGATAGACCTAGCAGTAGTTGATGGCAAGGTAGAAATACAAAACTGGCCCATGATTGGGCCTGTGAGTCTCATGACAAGGGGGAAATGATAGAGTAAAATCATACCAACTCCCCGAAGTTCCCCGTTGCTCAACCACCCCCTTTTTGAATCGGCCAATAGGGATGCAGAGGAAATGACCCAAGTCTGATTGCATCCCGCCCCCTTTGCACAACCCTTCCCTCGACCAATCACACATTGCCCCACCCACCAACTTCCAGACCTCCCTATAAATCCTTTGTTCTCCTGGAACTCGTGGTCTCTCTCCCCGACTCTGCCACTGCAGAGTTAATTCGTAATAAAGGTTCTCTTGTTCTTACATTGGAATTGGGCTCCCTCGTGGTTTTGGGGGTTACGATATTTAGGCACAACAGGCCCACATCTACCCCACTTCTCTGTGCCTTTCTAGACTGTACCCACCAGGGAACACAGGGACAAGGCCTGGAGTGACCAAATCCTGAGGCCCCCACAGTCAGAACTTCTGGGAGAGGCCAGAGGGGTGAACAGAAGGAGATAAGAGTATGAAGGATGTGGGGTTGACACACTGGAGCCTCCACAGAAAGGGCCGGACACATCCCTGGCCGCTGGATAGGGGAAGCTAGACCAGCATTTCTTTCATGTTTACTTTCCAAAGAGCAGGGCCAATCTGTGGCCTCCCTCTGTGACCCTGGACTGGACCCTGCTCGGGATTAGATATTTCTCCCCTGAGCTAATCCCTGGGCTTTGTCCCAAGGGACTCCTCAGCCTTCCCAGAAGACACGCCCCTCCCCCCTGGAAAACCCTCAGAGGTCAAGGGATACTGCGAATTCAGGACTTGTGTCTCCCATCCCCGCTTATCCCCTTCATCCCAACAAGCCCTGCCCCAGTTCTGCCTGGGCTGACCCCATCCAGCCTTGTCCTGAGATCCTAATTTGGCTGCCAAGAGTTTGCAACCCCACTGGGCCACCCCGGAGAGAACTGTAGGACACCCGCCTTGTTCTCAGTGCCCAGGTCCTGGGAAGAGGAGGCGGGAAGAAAGCTTTGATGCTCAGCCAGAAGTCTGTGCCTGAAATTCCACCACTCAAGTTTCCCCTTTGGGTTAAGGCAATGTTTCCTTTATCTGTTCCAGAAACTACTACTGCCCCACAAATGCTTCAGGGAAAAACCATCAAGGGGGCAGATACATTCTGGAAAGTCGCAAGTGATCCTCATTATTTGTGGATCCCATAAATGTAAGTTTGCTTACTCACTAAAATGTACCTGCAACCCCAAAATCAATACTTGTTGGGACTGCCCTAACTGGTTTGGCTCAGTGGATAGAGCATCGGCCTGTGGACTAAAGGATCCCAGGTTCAATTCTAGTCAAGGGTACATGCCTAGGTTGTGGGCTTGATCCCCAGTAAGAGCAATGCAGGAGGCAGTCAATCAATGATTCTCTCTCATCACTGATGTTTCTATCTCTCTCTTTCTGCCTCTCTGAAATCAATAAAAATATACTTTTAAAAAATACTGGTGGGACTTGCATGGTCATTTGCAGACATGCACAGGGAGCACTGAGGCAGGTTCCCAGCTTGTACAGCACAACCCTTTGCCTTCTTCAGCTCTTGTACTGTAAACCATGTCCCTTACAAAGTCTGCACAGCTGCAGTTTTCACAATTTTGTGCTTTTTGTTGGTGATTTCATTGTTGTAAATGGCCCTGAGTGCAGTGCTGAAGCTGTCTAGCACTCCTGATCACGTTAAGGCTGGGGGCATCTTGCAAAGAAAACACTTGTGTTAGAAAACACAAGCTTTGTTCAGGCCTCAGTTATCCTGCTGTTGGCCATCAGTTCAGTGTTAATGAATCAACAATGTATATTAAATGCGGCATCTTTCAACCAAAATACATATTATACAAGGTGCTGTATTGACCAGTTGATGAAAGTGTTGTGACCAGAGGTTCACAGGCACTAACCCTGCTTCCTCCTAGGAGCAGTGACTCCATGTTCACTAATTAACAGTGACTTTATAGAAGGTGAGGACCTCAAATAACAAAAACCAACTGCTGCCCTAGCCAGTTTTGCTCAGTGGATAGAGCATCAGCCTGCAGACTGAAGAGTCCTCAGTTAGATTCCAGTCAAGGGTATGCACTTCAGCTGCAGGCTCAATCCCTGGCCCTGGCTGGGGTGCATGTGGGAGGCAACCAATCAATGTTTTTCTCTCTCTGTCTTTCTCCCTTCTTTCCATTTTCTAAATATCAGTGGAAAAATATCCTTGGGTCAGGATGAACAACAAAAAAGAATCAACTGTGTTTGCATCAAAAAAATAAGGGGACCCCTGGCCATTGTGGCTCAGCTGGTTGGAGTGTCATCCCATACACTGAAAGGTCATGGGTTCCATTCCCAGTTAGGGCACATGCCCAGGTAATGGGTTCAATTCCCAGTCTGGGTGCATATGGGAGGCAACTGATGGATACTTCTCTCTCAGATGATTTCCTCTCTCTCTCTCCTTCTCCCTTCCTTTCTCTCTAAAATCAGTAAAAACATGTCCTCCAGTGAGAATCCTAGCTAATAAAGACAGAATATGCAAATTGACCATCACTTTGAGATGAAGATGGTGGCGCCCATAGCCAATAAGGAGGGAATATGCAAATTAATGTGACAAAGATGGAAGCTCCAGAGCAAGGACAAGAGGCAGCGGCCAGAGTGAAGGCGTGGGTCCTGGGTGCCAGAGGGAAACTGGTGCCAGCAGCCAGGGGAATGAAGGCCTATTCTTGCACGAATCTTCATGCATTGGGCCTCTAGTCTCTATATATAAAAGCCTAATATGCAAATTGTTCCCGTGGGAGTTCAACTGGGAGACTAGGAGTTCGATTGCTTGCTATGACATGTGCTGACCACCAGGGAGTTGCACAAAATGAAGGAAGGCCCCAACTGGCAGCCAGAAGGCCCCGACTGGCCCTGATTGCTGGCCAGGCCTAGGGATCCTACCCATGCACGAATTTCATGCACCAGGCCTCTAGTTAAAAAATAAAAATTAAGAAGACATATCTAATCCAGAAGCCAAAGGCACCAAAGAGGTCACCAGGCTCATGGCCTCAAGTTCAGACATGAGGAGACTAGACCACAAGGCTGGCTGGATGGGGAGATACAAGCAAGGGATGGTCATGCACATGGTTCTAGGGGGTATGTCCAGCTTGAAGGCCCACACAAGGTCACATACTATTGTGACCTTGGACAGTGCACTTGCCTATCTGAGCTTCTGGGTCACTGGCTGCTAATGGCTGTCACCAGGGATAGAATTTAAAACACTCATTGATGCCGGTCTCACCCAGGGGTTTTCCAGTCATGGAGCCCCTTCCTTCATTTTAGCAAGAGCTGATGCATTGGCTTCCACTGTCTTAGAGAGGCTATCTCAGGCCCAGTCAATGTAGCTCAGTTGGTTGAGTGTTGATCCACAAACCAAGAGGTCATTGGTTCGATTCCCGGTCAGGGCACATGCCCAGGTTGCAGGCTTGATCCCCAGTAGGGGGTGTGCAGGAGGCAGGTGACCAGTGAAGTTTCTCTCACCATTAATGTTTCTATCTCTCTCTCTCCCTTCCTCTTGCTCTAAAAAAAAAAATCAATAAAAGGATTAACTTTTTTTTAAAAGCGGTGCTGTCTCAGAAAAAAAAAGTTGGGATGGTGAAAGAATTAACACCACAGATTGAAAGGGACACAACTCATTCCAGAAGATGCCAGTGTGGACTAAAGATTCTCTGAGAGAAATTAGTGGTTCTCACCCAGCCATTTCTGCCTCCACCCCACAGGACACTGGGCAGTGTCAGCAGACAACTTGGATTGACAGAATTAGAATTAGGGGCTGCTACTGGCATCTGGTGGGTAGAGGCTAGAGATGCTGCTCATTCTAATGCACAGGAAAGCCCCCCACAACTGAGAACTATCCAATCAAAAATGTCAGTGGTGCTAAGGGTGAGAAACCGCACTTGTTTCGTGTGGTCAACCACAGGCACCACCACAGCCATCACCATCGTCGCCATTATCAATTACATTCACTGTGCTTACTTGGTACCAGACCCTTTCTAAGAGCTTGATCACATTGACCATTTTTTCCCTCCCAGAGAACCCTTTGCAAAGAGGTTACTATTATTGTCCCCGTCTTCAGGGGTTGAGTCATATCCCAAAATCACACAGCTGGTAAATGGCAAAGCCAGATTCCAACCCAGGCTGCCTGGTTACTGATCCTTCTATCTTCTTGTAACCCACCTCTGGGCAGGGGGCACCTAAATTCATGGGGATTCAGGTTTCCCTCCCACCCCCAGCAGTTGAATATGGGCTCTGAATAGAGGTTAAGACACATTATAATATATTGAATTCTTTTTCTCGCGTGATCCACAAGCCACCCTGAGAGAGTGTCCAGCCCCAGCCTAGGTGCTCACAGGACAGACAGTCTCAAGCTGTGGATAAGCTGAGCACTGCCAGTTCTGTTGTCAGCAGTGGTTTGTGATCCTACTTGGCTATAGGGCACTGGGGCCTGGGTGGGGGTCAAACATGGGCTGAGTTCTGAAATGAGGGGACAGTTCAGCAGGAGACACATTCTGCCACCACATCCTTGTCACTAATAATAATGACAAGAGTCCACACTAACTCAGATCCTGTCCTAAATCCCTTACATTATTTTTTTCTTGAAGAACTTCTTTCATTTATTCATCAAATAATTGAGCATTCATTATGTGCCAGACTTTCTTCTTGGTGCTAGGAAGATGGGCAGTGACTGCCCTCATAGCTCTGAAGTATTAGTGTGGCAGACAGTCAGTAAAGAAGATAAAATATATAACATGTTGGGTCAAAGCTAAGGAGAAAATATAAGGCAAATAGGGAATATGAAGTGTTGACATGAGTTGAACTTTTGGAATAGGTGGAAAGGAAGAACTTATTGAGAAGTCGACTTAAGTAAAATGTGAAGGAAGTGAGGGGATGAGCCATGCAGATACTTAGAAGACGATCATTCCGGAAAAGGAGAACAGCAAAGGTCCTGAGTGGGAGTGTGCCTGATATGCCTGAGAAGCAGTGAAGAAGCCAGTGTGGCAGGAGCAGAGCGGGGGAGGGGAAGGCAGGGAGGAAATGCAGGGCTGGATCTTGGGGGACACTTGGCTTTTACTGAGTGAGATGGAGCCACCACAGGGCTTTGAATGACATAATGTAACACAGATTCAAACACATCCCACAAACAACTGCTTGTGGAGGATACACTGGGGGCAAAAATAGCAATAGTCCAGATGAGAGAACGGAGTGGTCTGGACCAGGCTGGAAGCCTGTGAATGCATTCTTGTCAATATGTCTTTATTGTTGAAAGTATTACAGATGTTCCCCTTTTTCCCCCATTGACCCCTCCTCTCCATTTCCATCCCCTCACCAGGCCTTCACCACACTATTGTCTGTGTCCATAGGTTATGCATATGTGCATACAAGTTCTTTTGGTTAATCTCTTCCCATACCCCTTTTCATGCCTCCATGTCTCTGCATCTCTTTTGTTTGTCAGTTTCTTTTGTTCATTAAATTCCACATACAAGTGAGATCATGTGATACTTGTCTTTCTCTGACTGGCTTATTTCACTTAGCATAATACTCTCCAGGCCCCTCTATGTTGTCTCAAATGGTAAGAGATCCTTCTTTTTTATTGCTGTGTAGTATTCCATGGTGTAAACGTACCACAGCTTTTTTATCCACTCACCTACTGATGGGCACTGGGCTGTTTCCAGATCTTGGCTATTGTAAATAACACTGCTATGAACATAGGGGTGCATGCATTCTTTCTGATTGGTGTTTCAGGCTTCTTTGGGTATATTCCTAGAAGTGGGATCACTGGGTCAAATGGGAGTTCCATTTTTAATTTTTTGAGGAAACTCCACAATGTTTCCACAGTGGTTGCACCAGTCTGCATTCCCACCAGCAATGCACTAAGTTCCTTTTTCTGAACATCCTCTCCAGCACTTGTAATTTGTTGATATATTAGTGGGAGCCATTCTGGAAAGTGTGAGGTGGTACCTCATTATTGTTTTTAATTTGCATCTCTCTGATGATTAGTGATGTTGAGCATTTTTTTCATGTCTCTTGGCCATTTGTATGTCCTCTTAGGAGAAGTGTCTATTTAGTGCTCTGTCCACTTTTTAATTAGAGTATTTGTCTTTCTTTTGTTGAGTTATAAGAGTTCTTTATATATTTTGGAAATTAGCCCTTATCAGATGTATCATTTGGCAAATATGTTCTCCCATTCAGTGGTCTCCCTTTTCATTTTGATGCTGGTTTATTTGGCTGGCAGAAGCTTTTTATTTTGATGTAGTCACACTTGTTTATTTTTTCCTTTGTTTCTCTTGCTCTAGGTGTCATAACAGTGAAAATTTTGCTATGTGAGATGTCTGATATTTTGCTGCCTACATTTTCTTCAAGGCTAAATCCCTTACATTCTTAACTCACTTAATCCTCCTAAGAGCCCTTTGTCATTGATACTACCAGTTATCCCCATTTTTCAGATGAGGAAAGTGAGGCTCAGCAAGGCTAAGAAGTAGAGGGTATGACTCTGGGCCCCTACTCTCAGATACCCCTGGGTTGGTTCACCTCCATATAGTTTGCATTTGGGGCCAGGACATTCTTTATAACGGGGAAGATCCTATGCATTGTAGAATGTTGAGCAGCACCCCTGGTCTCTGTCCACTAGGTGCCAGTAACACCCTCCCTCAGTTGTGACAACCCAAAATGTCTGCAGACATTGCCAGATGTCCCCTGGGGGAAAGACCACTGCCTTAATTTTACTTTTTGGGATGGAATAGGAAGTGATCAGCATAGAGAGGTCTGTCACCTGCAGCCCCCAAAAGAGTCTGGAGCCTAAAACATGGGCCAGGAATAATAATCAGTGGTATGCAATATGGTTTTATAGCACCTACTATGTGCCAGGCACCCCAAGTCTTCATTTTAGTCTCACAAAGACCCCATGATGAGAGAGTATGATTAAACCCATTTGCAAATACAGACCTGGAAGCACAGAGAGGTGAAGTGACTTGCCCAAGGTCACGCAGCTAATAAGTGGCAGAGCCAGGATTTGAACTCAGGCTGCCTGACCCCAGAGTCTACACGTAGACACCATGTGTGCCTACTGACCAGTGGGACTGGTGAGAAATGGAGAAAGAAGCTCAAGATTTAAAGAAGAGCCTTCACAGGTGGCATCTACTGTGTGCTGGATGTCCTGGGCCAACAAGAGAATAATGAAGCTGGTCTGGAGCTGTCTGGTTTCCTGCCAAAACTGCCAGCCTCTCATCCAAAAGACAAGAGCTGAGGCCACACTGAGTGTCAATATTGGCATTTGCATTTCACAGGTGCACAAAATGAGGCTCCAAGAAGCTGAGCAACTTTCCACGGACACACAGCAGTTAAACAAGAGTCGTGGTTCCTCCTCCATCTCTCTAGGTCCCCCTTTAACCTCCGGAACCCCACACCCAGGGCCTCTCCTGGGGACCATTGCATTTTGTTTTCCAAGTTCACAGTACCACTGAACCATCCTTGCATGCACAGAGTCTAAGGACCAGTTCACACATAGGCTTCTCTAGAGGTTTTTCTGCTACCTGGGGCCAAGGTCACAGCCCTGATAAGGGCCAGCTGAAGGCCAGGAATTGGGTATCCACTGGGGTCTTGGTTTGCCCTGGACACTGCCCCTCAGCTGATCCTCTGGAGTGGAAACTGTACCTCTCGTGGTGTTCACCACATCTGTTTTCTTCTCAAGCTCCTCCCATCCCAGGCCTCTTTGTCCCTCCTGGCCTTCGCCAGCTCCCACTTATCACTCTGCCCCCTCAGTGAGACCAGCACCACCCTGGAGAAGGGAGCACACCTGGATGAGTGCTCCATTGGATGCCACCTCCCTGGGGACAGTGAGATGGCTGTCCAGACAGGCCACCTGGAGGTCTTTGGTCCCCAAAGTTGATGACAGCTGGTTAAAAATGAAGAATTGGAATCCAACAGACCAATTCGGTCTTGCCTGAGAGTCCCACCCCTGACCGCTGCCACACAGACACACAGGCAAGCTGCAATGAGGTCACACAACACTAGCGTCCATTCAGGCATGAGGGGAATTACTCACACTCTCCCAAGTGCCAGACACCTCTGGGTGGAACAGGAGCAGAAAGCCCGAGACCCACCACTCACCTGGGTATGCCAAGAGCAGTGCAGAGGGTCCAGGGGAGGCAGGACAAGGAAGCAGCTGAGCTTGAAGTTTATATCAAGGTCACAGCTTGCTGAGCTCCAGAATAATCACCAGCCACATACACTGGGGGTGGCACAGGAAGCCAGCTGAGCCATCTCTACCCCCAGCAGCGCAGGGGCCAGCCCTCAGACCACCACTCTGAGATCAAGAGTGATGATCTCTCCCTTGCCAGTTTGGCTCAGGGGATAGAGCATCACCCTGAAGACTGAAGGTCCTGGGTTCCATTCTGGCCAAAGGCACATACCTCAGTTGCAGTCTTGATACCAGGCTCTGGTCAGGGTGTTTGTGGGAGATAACCAATTGATGTGTCTCTGTCACATTGATGTTTCTCTCTCTGTCTCTCCCCCTTCCTTCCACTCTCTCTAAAATTCAATGGAAAAAAATATCCTTGGGTGAGGATTAACAAAACAAAAACAAAAAAAGGGTGATGTTCCCAATAGCAGGTCCCAAAGCTGGGGAGGGTGAAAGGGGGGACCTGTGGGGTGAGGGTGGGAGGTAGGAGGGGAAATTCAGGACTCACTGGAAACTGGTGGAAGGTTTGTGGTACATTTGCCAGGCGGACCTTGTTTTTTTGTTGTGTTTTCTTTTGCTCCAACTTTAACTGGGATATGATTGGCCTCTAACATTCTTTAGGTTTAAGGCCTAAAACATAGTAATTTTATATACAGGGCATCCCAAAAACATGTACACACACTTTAACAGCCGATAGCTCAATTGGTGTTTCTTTCTTTTCAGCCAGACTAAGCTTTCAACAAAGGAAATTCATCCTAAAATGCTCCTGTAAGTTTGAAAACGCAGTTTAAATACAAACACTGCCTATATAATTATTCAAAGTGTGTATACATTTTTTGGGATACTCTGTGTCCCAAAAAATGTATACACACTTTAACAGCCAATAACTCACTTAATTTTTAAGTGTGCTTTTATTGATTTCAGAGAGAGGAAGGGAGAGGGAGGGAGAGAAACACAAATGATGAGAAAGAATCATTAATTGGCTGCCTTCTGCATGCCCCCTACTAGAGATCCAGGCTTATGCCCTGACTGGGAATTTAACCATGACCTCCTGAGTCCTAGGTCAATGCTCAACCCCTGAGCCACACCAGCTGGGATAACTCACTTAATTTTCACTTCTTTTCAAGTTTAACTGTGGTTTGAAATAATGTGTGAAGCCAGACTAAGCTTTGAATAAAGAAAATGTATCAGGAGGAAGCAAGATGGCAGCATAGGTAAACACCTGGAATTGCTGCCATTTCCAGGTGTAACCATTTCAAAACCACAACAAAAAGAAAAAACAGACACCACCCAGACCCACAGGAAGGCTGGCTGAGTGGAAATTCTACAACTAGAAAGAAACTGAGACTCGGAGGAGGTGTGGAAGTAAAGTGCAGAGGTATGGAGGCATGTGGAAAGGGCTCACGGAAGGTGCTGGCAACTGATGATGCAGCTCTCTTTTTCAAGCTCCCGACGGCTCTGAACTCTAGTTCTGGGCGAGTTTCTGGGGACCCAGACTCATATGGGGAGAAGCTGGACTGTCTGGCATCAAGAGGAACTGAAGAGCAACTTTCTCTCGGCAGTGCCAAGGGACACTGAGACCCGGTGCCTGTTAGGGCTGGGCTGAGAATCAGCCACAGCAGTTTGCTCCACCCTGTTGATTCCCCAAGACCCCACCCTACCCATGCTGCATGCAGAGGCTTTTGCACATAAAAGGCTGGGTAGCCTCAGGCAGAAGCTAAAATAGCACCTCCTTAGAGATCCAAGAGCCAGTGTACCCAGTGGTCAGAACAGGACCACCCAGATTACAACTCTTCAGATCCATAAGGGACACACTCAGGGGGCAGACTCGGTGAGCACCAAAGCCCCATTGAAGCAAGTCTTGCCCCATAAGGGCATCTCCAATGTAGAAGTTCTCCCACCATAGATACAGCTGATTCTCACAGCCAAGTGGCCTGGAGGTCAAGTGATACCAACAACAATCAAGGCTTAGCTACAACAAGACTGTGCACACAGCCTACAAAGCGGTGCACCAAGAGTGTCCTCCTCAGGTAACTGGGGAGGCTGAGCCACTGAGCCCTATAGGACACCTAGCACAGAAAGCCACTCTATCAACACAGGGAAGCAACCAAAATGTGGAGTCAAAGAAACAGTCGCAAATGACAGAAATGGAAGAAAGCAAATGACAGGATATAGAGTTCAAAACCACAGTTATAAGGTTTTTCAAGAATTTTCTAGAGACTGTCGATAAATTTAGTGAGACCCTCGAGGATATGAAAAAGGACCAGCTAGAAATTAAGCATACACTGACTGAAATAAAGAATAATATACAGCCTTAACCAGTTTGGCTCAGTGGATAGAGCATTGGCCTGCGGACTGAAAGATCTCGGGTTCGATTCTGGTCAAGGGCATGTACCTTGGTTGCGGGCACATCCCCAGTGGGATGTGTGCAGGAGGCAGTTGATCGA
>PVJC01016064.1:0-19355 GCA_004026665.1 Murina feae
GAGAAAGATATTGAAAATCTATTTGAAGAAAGAATGACAGAAAACTTCCCCCACCTGGTGAAAGAAATGGACTTGCAAGTCCAGGAAGCACAGAGAACCCCAAACAAGAGGAATCCAAAGAGGACCATACCAAGACACATCATAATTAAAATGCCAAGGGAAAAAGACAAAGAGAGACTCTTAAAAGCAGCAAGAGAAAAGCAGTTAGTTACCTATAAGGGGGCACCCATACGATTATTAGCTGATTTCTCAACAGAAATTACGCAGGCCAGAAGGGAGTGGCAAGAAATATTCAAAGTAATGAATAGCAAGAACCTACAACCAAGATTACTCTACTCAGCAAAGCTATAATTCAGAATTGAAGGTCAGATAAAGAGCTTCACAGACAAAAAAAAGCTAAAAGAGTTCATCACCACCCAACCAGTATTATATGAAATGCTGAGGGTATTCTCTAAGAAGAGGAAGAAGAAGAAAAAGGTAAAGATAAAAATTATGAACAACAAAGTGACAACAAATCCATATCTTTCAAAAGTGAATCTAAAAATCAAGTGAATAAAAAATCTGTCGAACAAAATAAACTGGTGAATAGAACAGAATCAGGGGCATAGAAAGGGAGTGGACTGACAATTGTCAGGGAGAAGAGACTGGACAAAAATCGTACACCTATGGATGAGGACAGTGGTGGTGGGCAGGTGAGGTCAGAGTGTGGGATGGGAACCAGGTGGAGGGGTGCTATGGGGGGAAAAGAGGAACAACTATAATAATCTGAACAATAAAGATTAAAAAAAATAAAAGACAAGCCACAGAATGGGAGAAAATATTTGCAAAACATATACCAGATAAAGGACTTGGATGCAGAATGAACTCAAAATTCTACCCAGTCTAAGAAAATAACTCAATAAAAAGGGGGGAAATGATTTCAAGAAATACTAGTACTTCATCAAGAAAGACATAAAAGTGACAAACGAGCTCATGAAAACCTGCTCGATATCAATAGTCATGAAGGAAATACAAATATAGCAAAATAGTCTAATGAGATACCATTACACACCTATTAGGATGACTGAAATGTAAGAGACTGACATTGGATAGGATGTGGGGGAACTGAATTCAAATCCTGTTGGTCAGAGAGAGAGAGATAAACATTGATAGGTTTTCTTCCATTGGTTCCTGAGTGGCGATCAAACCCACAACCGTATGATGCATGGGAGAACGCTCAACCTACTGAGACACCTTGGGCACACTAAAATAGAGAAAAATTTTAAAGGTTATTTGGTTCTAGCAATTATTTTTTGAAAAATATTTTTTAAATTGAGGAAGGGAGAGGAAGAGATAGAAACATCAATGATGAGAGCGAATCGCTGATTGCTGCCTCCTGCACATTGGACCGAGCTCTCAACCCAAACATGTGCCCTTGACTGGAATCAAACCTGGGACCCTTCAGTCCGCAGGCTGAAGCCAAACCGAGCCAAACCGACTAGGGCTCTAGCAATTGTTTTTAAAAATTGATTTTAGGGAAAGAGAGACATTAATTTATTGTTCCACTTATTTATGCATTTATTGGTTAATTCTTATATATGCCCTGATCTGGGATGGAACCAACAACCTTGGCTTATGGGGACAATGCTCTAACCAACTGAACTACACAGCCAGGGTGTTTCTAGCAGTTTTTAAAAATTTAGGTGAAATTTACATAACATGCAATTAACTATTTTAAGGGTACAACCCAGGGGCATTTAGTATATTTCCAATGTTGTTCAACTACCTAGCAATATCTTTTTTCTTTTTTTGTTCTTTTTTCTTTATTTATACCTAGCAAAATCAACAGCGCTGTCTTTACATATACTTTAACATTTGCATTTAACATTTTTTCATAAATTTTTAGCAAGTTAAAAATCAGCAAAATAGCTCAAATTACAATGTTATATTTTTCATTCTGATTAGCTCCTCACACACCCATACACATATACAATGCACATATGTGTGTGCACAGAAATTCAGCTATGCTAGAATTCAATTTCCTAAGAGATCCTCATACTTCATTCATTGTTAGTTATCCTGGATCCTAAAACAGGCTGCCGACCTATGGGACTGTGACAGCTAATGAACAATATGATGGCTAGAAATTTGTGCATTCAAGGTAACTCCCTGAGCTTATGCCAGTCACCAAAATAAACACTGCAGATTTCACTTAATTCATTCTGGAAAGACTGTCAGTTTGCTCTTTGACTCAGCACTTATGTGCTCATCATCATCATCGTCGTCATCGTCGTTGTTGTCATCATCATCATTTTCATTTAGTAAAACCAAGTAGGCAAACCAAAGAATAGGTAAATTCGGTTCCCACTAAATTGTTTCTTCTCGCTGTACCATCTGTTTTCACTATTTTGGGAATAGTTGAGGCCATCTTGTTTCACCTGGTGCTTCAGTGCTGCCTCTGGTGTGCCTGTCTTGAGAAGAATCCACTGTGTGCTGGTTGTCATCAGTAACTGACTCTAAGGCACTCAGTTTTGAGCACATCTCTATTTACTAGATCTAGACTGATTTCTACTTGAGATGTCTTGGATTTCATATTTTCTTTCCACATGTTAGGAAAATTCAGCCTTCCATTGTGAGTGCTTTGTTTGAGCCCTGTCCAAATGAAGCAATAGGAGAAAGCTGAGTTATTCAGATTGGGTTGCTTCTGGGGGCTAGATCCTCTCCCATCACTGCTGCAGTCAGGGATATTTTTTGTTGTTGTTTTTTTGTCAAATTCTTGTCGCACCAGGAATTGGCGGACCTCTTCCTGGGGGTATGTAATAGTGGTGTATGGTGTGGTAGGGGTGGGGAACAGCTGAAACTCTCCTCTTAGCCTGAATGGTAGAGCAGAGGGGGAGCTGCCATCACTTTCCATGGAGAAGCTAACCCCTATTTTGTAAAACTACTGTTTGGAATTCTCTGCTATTCTTTAGGTGGCCTCTTATTCTAAAAAAATCACTTTGCTTTCTAGCCTGCTTGAATAACGAGGAAGATAAACTTAGCTGTCTGATCTTGTAGGCCAGAGACTAGATACACCCATACTCTCAATGCCATGCCAGGTGCATTTTTTAATTGGATAGAACTGTGTAGTTTTCAAGGCCACCAGCGAGATAACCACTAAGCACACATAGGGCTGGCTCTTTCATTAAAGGGAAGTTCTGCTTGTAGCTCTGCTTAGAATTTGAGTTCGCAGGCTGATGCTCTATCCAAACCGGTCAGGGCCTGCTTAGAATTTGAATTCATTTTCTCTAAGCCCACCGTGGTGAATAAAGTGTAACTCCAAACTCTCTGAGCATTGCTTGATTTATTCCAGTTTTCTGTAACACCATGAGGTGGCTTCTCCCTGTAAATTCTTCTAAATCTCTAGTGTGTAGCGGAGCCAGTAGCCTGGCTGCAGTTGCTGGAGGGGAAGGCTATGGAGGAGAGGCAGGCTGTAAGCCTGTCTTTTGGTCAGTTCAGCATCACCTACCAGCCAAGATGTGTTTGCATGGAAAGAATTCACTCTACCATTATCAAGTAGCTTAGCTTCACATGTTTTCTTGAAACAGGAATTTGTAGAACCACAGCTCCGTGATCCATTTAAATTAGGTTTTAGTTCTCAGACTCCAATCACAGCAGAAGAGGCAGCTAGACATCTTTTATTTACTGTAGGTAAATATGAATTGGGTGTTCTTCTGCTGTACTACCCCATTTTCACCTATACGTGGGTTAACTAGTTTATTACAGGCTGATTGCAAACAGTGCTTTTTTTTTCTTTCATTTTTAAAAAAAATATATATTTTATTTATTTTTTACAGAGAGGAAGGGAGAGGGATAGAGAGCTAGAAACATCAATGAGCGAGAAACATCCATCAGCTGCCTCCTGCACACTCCCTACTGGGGATGTGCCCGCAACCAAGGTACATGCCCTTGACAAGAATTGAACCCGGGACCCTTGAGTCCGCAGGCCTACGCTCTACCCACTGAGCCATACCGGTCAGGGCGCAAACAGTGCTTTTTAATTAGGCATGCAGCTTTGGAAATTGTGACAGTGTTTAGTTTTGACATGTTAAAATCCATTTTACATATATAACTACTTACGAAACAGATTTCTTTTTACAGACGCCTGCCACTATAATCACGGTAGCTGTCTATTTCCAGAAAGGTTTATTTTCCATAAAATAAAGGTGAGTCAACGTAAAGAAAGTAGTACATAATAACACAAGTGGTTTGCAGGTGCAGCCGAACTAGACGCAGTGGTACCCGAACCGCCAGAGTTTGGAAAACTGGTCTCACGGGAGCAGAGGGGGAGGTGCGAGGGGCCCGGAAGGCCCCGGAGAAGGTGTAAGCCGGAACCTAGCGGGAAAGGCGGCCCCGCCTCCCCGTCAGCGCGGCGCAGTGCGCAGGCGCAGCGGGCTCGGCCGCAGTGCGCAGGCGCAGCGGGCTCGGCCGCAGTGCGCAGGCGCAGCGGGCTCGGCCGCAGTGCGCAGGCGCGGGCGCGGGCGCCGGCTGGGTCCCCGGCATCCGCCGCGGAGGAGCTCACGCTGCGGGGAGCGTCCGGGATGAGCGCCGTGGAGGCCGACCACTGGGCGTGGCTGCTGGTCCTCTGCTTCGTGTTTGGGTGCAACGTCCTCAGGATCCTCCTCCCGTCCTTCTCTTCCTTCGTAAGTGGCTGCCTCGCCTCCCAGGGGCCGGTGGGTCTCCAGCCGGCCGCGTGATGGCCGCATTCGGCCTGCAGAAGCGTCTTGGTCGGACCCTTCTGCGTTTCACGAAAGAAATATTCAAATCAGTAAATGCCTGCGGAAAAGGAATGCTTGGCTACGCGTGGCCGCGCGTTCACGCGGCAGCAGTGTTCAGGTTGGGCGTTCTCGGAGCCCCCCCGCCCCCCGCACCCCGCACTCATTTCCGTTACTTCTCGTCTCTAGAGGCATCCGGTAGCCCATGGCTGCTGGGCGGACAGTGCCCGGAGCAACACGGCGCCCCGGCGCTGCCGGAGGCCTCGGTCTTCCTCGCAGGTCCCGGAGAGATGGATCTAAGGGTGCAGGAGCCCCACGCTGAGGGGTGGGGTGGGGTGGCGTGGTTGGCAGTGTGGATCCAGAACCTCAGGACTGTGTGATGCTGCCTTTACTCCGGGCGCCCGCCGTGGGACGCTGTGTCAGCGGGGCTTCTTGGACAGGCGCGTGGGCATGACCTCGTGTCCCGCTGTCACGGCCGCGGTGAGAGGTGAAAGTCGCCCCATCTTCCTTTACCTCCCAGAGGAGTCTGACTCGTAGTCACCCCGCTAGTGACTTTGGGGGCGGAAGTTTGATCCTTGTTTTGTGATTCTCTTCCTTCCGCTCCCCGCGGAGCATGAATAGGGGCTTTCGTGGCGTCTTGGATGGGTTGGGGGCGGGATGTGTGGGAGAAACCTGAGCTGTTCCCTGGGGAAGGGCGCCCTCTATTGGCCCACAGTGGGAGTGAGGGGCTGTCTGACCCGGCCTGCGACCTGGAACATTTGGGTGCAGGGGTGGCAGCATTATTCCGGAAACTCAGTTCTCCCTGCTTTTCTCTCCCGATATAAATCGATGCTGGGGATGGGTATTTAAGACGAGGCAGGATTCCTACTTTTTAAAAAAAAAAAAAAATGTTTTGTTCTATCAGTATTCACTGAGTGCTCATTTTGTGTAAAGCTCGAGGCTCTAATGTTCTGAGGCATAGAGACTTCTCTTTTAGCGCCCAGGCGTCCCTCAGAATCTTTCCTGACGCTGCTTAGTCTTTAACATGACGCCCCAAGTTCTTAAAATTGCATGAACGACTCTTGTAGAGCTGGCCCCTGGCCATTTTTCTTCTTTTAAAAAAATTATGGTGAGATTATATATATTATTATATATATATATCACGATATATATATATATATATATATATATATATATATATATGATCATTTTAATCGTTTTTAGGTGTAAAGTTCAGTGGCGCTAAGTCCATTCGCATTGTGCAGCTGTCACCACCACCCATCTCCAGAAGTTTTTCATCTCCCTAAACTAAAACTGTACCCATTGAACGCTAACTCCTTATTCTCTCTCTTCCTGGCACCCACCATTCTATTGTCCGTCCCTGTGAATCTGACGACTCTAAGTACCTCGTGTAAGTGAAATAGCATAGTATTTGTCATTTTGTGACTGGCTTGTTTTGCCTAGCATGTCTTTAGGGTTCATCCTGGGGTGAGTGTCAGGACTGCATTCCTTTTTAAGGCTGAACATTAGCCCATTATATGTATGTCCTACATTGTGTCTGCCTGTTCACGGTAGATGGACATTTCGGCTGTTGTGGGTAGTGCTGGGAGAACATTGGGGTACAAGTATCCGTGTGAGTCTGTTTTCAGTTCTCTGGGGTAAATACATACCCAGAAGTGGACTTGCTGGGTGGCACGATAACTCCACATGTAATTCTTTTGAGAAACTCCCATTCTGTGCTTCCCAGCAGCTGCACGCGAGCTGCAGCCTCCCCACCTTCTCCACCACTGGTCCTGTCAGCTTGCTGCTCTGAGAATTGCCATTCCAGTAGGTGCACACTGTGGTTTTGATTTACATTTTTTCCTTCTGATTAGTGATATTGGACATCATTTCTTGTGCGTGCTGGCCATTTGTATCTCTTTTTTAGAGAAATGTCTGCTCAAGCCCTGAAGCCATTTTTAAATTGGGCACCTGGAGCTGTCCCCAGGGGAAGAGCGCCCTCTGTAGGCCCACAGCAGGAGGGAGGGGCTGTTTGTGTTTTTGTGTTGTTGAGTTGGGAGTACTTTATGTATTCTGGATACGAACTCTCTATTCCACATGATTTGCAGATGTTGTCTTCCATTTTGTGGGGTTACTGTCCATCTTTCATTCTCCCCCCATTCTTCCTGTGTACCCCATCCCCTTTCACCTCATGTTGGAGCCACATGCAGCTACTCTGTTCTCAGAAACTGTGTTTTGCATTCCTCTATGAATTGTTTGTAATTCTCCTTAGCTGAGGGGGGGGGTTGGAGTGTGTGTTCGGGGTTTGCCAGCAGCTGTAAGTAAGATTGGTCATGGCAGGCTTCTTCACCACACCGTCAGCAAACACTGTCTCAACAGGTTGTTGCTGCAGGCTAGACGCGGGTGAGCTGCTGCCCTGCGGGGGTGGCTGTTCATCATTTAGATGGTTCTCAACCTTCTGGCCCTTTAAATGCAGCTCCTCATGTGGTGACCCAGCCATAAAATCATTTCGTTGCGACTTCATCACTGTAATGGTGCTACTGTTACGAATCGTAATGTAAATATCTGCTATGCAGGATGGTCTTAGGCGACCCCTGTGCAATGGGGTCATTCCACCGCCAAAGGGGTTGACCCACAGGTTGAGAACCGCTGCAAAGAGGAATTGGTTTGACCTTGGACCTGTGCCACATCTATGCTGCTTCCTACAGGCTCTATAACCTTTCTAAACTCAAACCAGTTAGCTTTCTTAAATCTCTGTCCCCTTGGTTACGGCGCTGTTTGTCGGGATTGTTAGCCAGGTTTCTTGGTGTGCCGCCCTGTTGCTCCACCTGGTCACTGGCTTGGTGCTGAGGGTCGGTGAAAGGCTGTAAGGAACATACTGGTCCCATGTAGGTAAAGTCCTGCACCACACAGGCCCTGATTTTAGGACCCAAGTGAGAAAGGCTCCTAGGAGGAAAAGAGTTTGATGGGGAATGGGCTGCACCCCTGCACTTCAGATCATAACCTTCTTGCAATGTTTCTGATGGTTTCCGTTCAGCCACAAGCAAGGGAGGGGTGCATCCTCCCACTAGCTGAGCAGCTGGCTGGCCCCTGGCCTGAGCCCGTGAGGAATACTCATGTCAGCAATCATCTGCCCAGCAAAGCCTTGCAAGGTCCTGGGTGGGGATCTCAGCCGAATACTGGGATGGGATGCGTGCTTGGATAAGGACACCCCATCCCTGCTGTTGACTTGGAATTTTCCTGAGAGCTCTTGCTTTCCTCCCTTCCAGCTGGTCACAGGACACATGGATGAGGGACCCGTGTTCATTTTGCAGGACTTTGTTTAGTCAAAGGCGGCCGAGGAGGAGGGGGACTTCTAGAGCACCCAGTCTGCGCGGGGTGCAGGAGGCGCACTGCGCAGGTGCGGCACAGGGCGCCGAGGTCTCCGCAAGCAGTGTGCACTGCGCAGGCGCCCGGGACTGTGCCGAGGTCTCCGCAAGCAGTGTGCACTGCGCAGGCGCCCGGGACTGTGCCGAGGTCTCCGCAAGCAGTGTGCACTGCGCAGGTGCGGCACAGGGCGCCGAGGTCTCCGCAAGCAGTGTGCACTGCGCAGGCGCCCGGGGCTGTGCCGAGGTCTCCGCAAGCAGTGTGCACTGCGCAGGTGCGGCACAGGGCGCCGAGGTCTCCGCAAGCAGTGTGCACTGCGCAGGCGCCCGGGACTGTGCCGAGGTCTCCGCAAGCAGTGTGCACTGCGCAGGCGCCCGGGACTGTGCCGAGGTCTCCGCAAGCAGTGTGCACTGCGCAGGCGCCCCAGGGCTGAGGCGGTGGCGGGCGGCGCGAGGGACCTAGCGGGTCTCTGCGCAGGCGCCCGAGGCCCGACGTGTAAAACCTGGCTCCCCTCATCCGTCATATGTTTATTTGATGAATCCTTTATAAGTCCTCTCCCACTGCCACCCCCTGTCGAGCATGGATGCCACTTGGGCGCTGCTAGTGTTTGGCTGGGTGCCTTCCTCTTACCACGTGCGTGCCCCTTCCTGCTCCTTCTCTGACTCCCACCTCGGGCTACCCCTCCTGGAGACACCCATATCGCTATGCTTGGCTCTGACCCGTGTCCCTCGGCCCCCTCTTGCCAGGGGTGCCCCTTTGTAGGAATGCCCTCCTCACTGTGCTTGGGCTCTGAGTCCTCATCACTGGCACTCTGCACCCCCATCCTGCTCTGCCTACCTAATTTGGGACGGCATTCTTCAGGGAGGGCAAGAGATGGCCGGTCCCTGTACCTGAATGACAGCCCCAGGGATGGAAACAGTTTTTATTTTATAATTCCAATTTATAGTTATAGTGAAAGATACACATATTTGTACTATAGCAATCCATTGGCATGTCTTCAAAAGGAAAAATATGTGAATAGCGATTCAAATCAGAGGGAGGTTTTCTATTTTTAAAATATATTTTTATTGATTTTAGAGAGAAAGGGAGAGGGAGAGAGATAGAAACATCAATGATGAGCTAATCATTGATCGGCTGCCTCCTGCATGCCCCCACAACCCAGGCATGTGCCCTGACCAGGAATCGAACCCTGACCTCCCAGTTCATATGTGGACTCTCAAGCACTGAGCCGTGTGGGCTGGGCTGAAAGAAGGTTTTATATTTGTGGTTGTAGGGGGCAGGACCAGGACCAGGCAGCAGACGCTGGCTATCTGGGTAAAGGGCAGCCTGTCCAGGTGAGAGAGGCAGCAGGTAGGATGGTGCAGGCGAAGAGAATTGTACCCCAAGTGGAAAGGCACTGACCCTTGCTTTCCCCGCCACCAGATGTCCCGGGTGCTGCAGAATGATGCAGAGCAGGAGTCTCAGATGAGAGCAGAGATCCAGGACATGAAGCAGGAACTTTCCACTGTCAACATGATGGATGAGTTCGCCAGATACGCCAGGCTGGAAAGAAAGATCAACAAGATGACAGATAAGCTCAAAACTCATGGTGCAGTTTTTTTGTTTTGAATTTTTATAAGCGTTTATTTGAGCCAAACTGATGACATTGCCGGGAAGCAAGACCTCAAATGCTCCCCTCATGGTACTGTTTCATTTGTAGTTTTTGGAACGCTTCATAAGAGCTGGTTCAGAGAAAAACTTTTTCTGTGAGGAATTGTGGAATACATGCACTGATTCTTGGATGTCTTAAATATTGATATAAACCTTGAAGTTGTCTAGAAGAAACCCAATAATTATGATTACTTTCTCTTTATTTTGCTGGTGAACCTTTGCTTTCTCACAGAAACATTCAGGATACTCTTAGAGTTTCTTCAGAACCAACTTGATAGGTTGTCATTTTTAAATTCAACACTTTTTTGAGAGAAGCCTAGAAAAGAATCTCACCGTGGATTCTCAGGTGCTTTCGCTCTCTTCTTTTTTATTTTATTTTATTGATTTCACAGAGGAAGGGAGAAGGAGAGAAAGATAGAAACATCAGTAATGAGAGGGAATCATTGATTGGTTGCCTCCTGCACGTCTCTTAGTGGGAATTGAGCCTGCACCCCGGGCATGTGCCCTTAACTGGAATTGAACCCAGGACCCTTTAGTCTGCAGGCCAGTGCTCTATGCACTGAGCCAAACTGGCCAGGGTCTCAGGGCCTTTCTTATTCTGTTGCCTAAAAAGTGCTGTCTGAGTGTAGACTCAGGCTAGGGCTCAGGCCTTACTCATTTTTTTGTTTGCCACTGTCCATACCAGTCTGCTGTGATGATGATGATTTTCACGGGCAGCCTGTGTGCTGAGGGCATGCGCTGTGAGAGCCGTCTGCATGGCTAGTGAAGCAGGCAGAGGGGCCTGCCCGCCAGGACCCAGACAGTTAGGCTCCCGTATGGATTAGTGTACAGTGTAGACCGGGGAGTCGGGGAAGAACATGTAGTGCTGTTGATTGGTAGGCACATGATGAAAAGAATCTCTTATTTAGATGAATAGCTTTTTCTAAAAAATGTATTTCATTGATTTGAGAGAGGAAGGGAGAGGGAGAGATAGACACATCAGAGATGAGAGAGAATCATTGATTGGCTGCCCCTACATGCCTCAGACTTGGGATGGAGCCAGCAACCTGGGCGTGTTCTCTGACTGGGAATCGAACTGTAACCTCCTGGTTCATAGGTTGATGCTCAACCACAGAGCCACACCAGTGAGGCTAGATGAATAGCTTTAAGGTTTTTTGGAATTAAAGCTTCACATCTCCCAATCTGTGTGTGATTCTTTTTTATTTTTAATTTTTGAAAAATAATTTTACTGATTTCAAAGGGGAAAGGAGAGGGAAAGAGAGATAGAAACATCATTGATCAGCTGCCTCCTGCACGCCCCACACTGCGGTCAAGCCTGCAACCCAGGCCTGTGCCCTGACTGGGAATTGAACAGTGACCTCCTGGTTCATAGGTTGATGCTCAACCCTGAGCCACTTTGGCCAAGCTCTGTTTTAAATAATAGCATAGTGGGTGATGTAAGACATTCTATTTTATATGTACACGTATAATTAGAAAATATTTTGTGAGACAAACAGCCCTTCTGTGTACTTGAATATTCTCTTCTCTTTTCAGGGCTGATGTAGTCATTTCACCCCGTTTTTCCTTTCAGTGAAAGCACGGACAGCGCAGTTAGCCAAGATAAAGTGGGTTATGAGTGTTGCCTTCTACATGCTGCAGGTGAGTGTCCCGTGGTGTCACTGGGCCGTTGAAGTCGGTAATGGACTTTGCTCCACTTCGGCCCCTGGAATCCAGGCTTTTCCATCTTCAGCTGCTGTGCTGAGAGTCCTGCAAGCATGTAACTCCGAACACTCTGAATTTATGAGTCAGACGGAAAGCCTTTCTCGTGATTAGTGTTGTTAACTCTTGGGATTTTAAATGGACGCCTAAGCAACTCCTCTGGAGTTCTTCATGTGGCCTTTACTCCAGCACAGGCTTGGGAGGCTGGGGTGAAGTGAGAGAAGCTTACTTAGAAATGGTGTTTTCTGAGATGGTCAGTGATTTGGTTGTTGCTTCCTACATGGGCTATCGATGAGTAAGTGACTGTCTTCTCTCCAGGTAGGGACCCTGTATTGTCATTAAAATCCAGTACCAGCCCTAACCGGTCTGGCTCAGTGGATACAGCATCGGCCTGTGGACTGAAAGGTCCCAGGTTCAATTCTGGTCAAGGGCATGTACCTTGGTTGCGGGCACATCCCCAGTAGGGGGTGTGCAGGAGGCAGCTGATGGATGTTTCTAACTCTCTATCCCTCTCCCTTCCTCTCTGCAAAAAAAAAGTCAATAAAATATATTAAAAAAAAAATCCAGTACCACTGACTCACAGCTTTCTTAGCGGGCACTTTTACTTGCTTTACCCCGAGGTTGCAGGTCTGCCTTGATTGCTTTAAATGATCTCTGAGGTTCAGTGTTATGAATGGTGTTGACTGGGGTAAAGGACTCAGGCTGTTTGGTTTTAGTAAGTACGTTAATCATGAGGTGCCTCACTGATATGAGATAGGTTTTTCCAGGGACTGAAGTTAAGCCAGAGGCCCTCTTTTAATTTTTTAAAAAATAATGTATTGATTTGAGAGAGAAAAAGAGAGAGAGAGCAAGAAGGAGACAGAGAGAGACAGACAGAGTCGAGACTTCGACTTATTCCACTTATTTACGTATTCATTGGTTGCTTCTTGTGTATGCCCTGACTGGGGTTCGAACCCACAATCTTGGCGTATTGCAGGTGTGGGGACCTTTTCCTGCCAAGGGTCATTGGGATATTTATAACATCTTTCAGGGGCCATACAAAATTATCCACTTGAAAATCAGCCTGCTGTATGTGGTCAAACATTTAATTAACTCACCCCTGATGCCTTAATAGGGCCAGACCAAATGATCTTGCTGCTCTTACATGGCCCGAGGGCTGGACGGTCCCCACCCCTGGATATCGGGACAATGCTCTAACAGACTGAGCTGCCCAGCCAGCGCCAGAGGCCCTCTTTTGGGGCATATTTGAGTGACACAAAGAGGACAGAAGACAACTTGAGGAGATGCTGCTGGGGAAAGGAGAGGAGAGAACATCTTTTCTCTCTCCAGAATTTAAACTTGCAGAGGCCCATGTCTGTATGAGAAGGCCAGCACTAGAGTGTGGATGAGAATTAACTACTTTTTCAAGGATCCAGAGACATAAGGTTGCTTTTGTCCCTAGTACGGTGTATGTAGCACAGTCTACTTAAAAGGGATATTCAATGAGGAAAGAACACTTGTATTATGGGGAATCTTCGTTATTTATCAGCTAATTTTTAAAAAAATTGATTTTTTTATGAAGAGGAAGGAAGAGGTATAGAGAGCTAGAAACATCGATGAGAGAGAAACATCGATCAGCTGCCTCCTGCACACTCCCCACTGGGGATGTGCCCTCAACTAAGGTACATGCCCTTGACCAGAATTGAACCCAGGACCCTTGAGTCCGCAGGTTGACGCTTTATCCACTGAGCCAAACCGGTCAGGTGTCAGCTAATTTAATAGTGTATTTAGTTGACGGTCAAACAACATGGGTTTGAACTGCATGGGTCCCCTTCTGTGGATTTTTTTCAATAAATATATTGAAAATTATTTTGGAGATTTGTGACAATTTGACAAAACTCAGAGGTGAACCACTGAGTAGCCTAAAGATATTGAAAATATTAAAAAACAGGTATGTCACGAATGTATAAAAGATATATTTGTATTTTCTCATAATTTTCTTTTTTTAAAAATATATTTTATTGACTTTTTACAGAGGAAGGGAGAGAGATAGAGAGTGAGAAACATCGATGAGAGAGAAACATTGATCAGCTGCCTCCTGCACGCCCCCCTCTCCCCCCCGCCCCCGGGGATGTGTCCGCAACCAAGGTACATGCCCTTGACGGAATTGAACTTGGGACCCTTCAGTCTGCAGGCCAACGCTTTATCTGCTGAGCCAAACTGGTCAGGCCCTTATAATTTTCTTTACATTTCTTTTCTCTAGCTCAATTATAGGAACACAATATATGATATATATAACATAAAATATGTGCTAGTTAGCTGTTTATCAACAGTGGGCTGTGAGTAGTTAGGTTTTGGGGAGTCAGAAATTACACTGGGATTTCTGATTGTGGGGGTCGGTGCCCCTAACCCGTATTGTTCAAGGTCAGCTGTGTATGTTGCCGGCGGCTGTGGGCTGCAGGGACTGGATTGGTAGGGCTTGGTCGTCGCTGCGGGCGTCCTCTTCTTTCTGTGAGGACTGGCTGCGGGACGGCAGGGGGCTGGCACTCAGCACAGTGTCTTCGCAGGCTGCCCTGATGGTCTCCCTCATTTGGAAGTATTATTCTGTCCCTGTGGCTGTGGTGCCAAGTAAATGGATAACTCCGCTCGACCGGCTGGTGGCATTTCCCACTAGAGTAGCAGGTAAGAGCTGCCTGGGAAACGGCGGGAGAGTGTGGAGAGACTGAGGAGGAGGTGTGGTAGGTAAGTCAGCCCGACACTGTCCTCACGGTCCATTTCTCCGGGAGAGAGGGGGAGGGGCAGGGGTTTGCGTCTCAGCCTCGAAGGCTGGCTATGCAGAAATGCAGATCCAGAGAAGTTCTTACCTTGTCCATGCCACCGAAATGTTAAGTAGCAGAGCTAGAACTGAGGCCCCGTCTGCTTCTGGACTCTGAGCCCACCCTGCAGTCGACAGCCTGCTTATTCAAACACCACTTCTAGTTCCCAGATTCTGCAGCCTCTTCTCAGTTCTAGGCACAGCGAGGGCATCTATGAGTCTCGGCCATTTTTTTTATATGTGAACGATAGTTTCTTTTGGATGTTAAAAGTAGTACATGTCATTGTAGGATGGCTAAAAATGAAAGAAAACTCATTAGCTATGGATAACCCCTCTTAGATTGTGCTATATTTTTCCAGTCTTTTTTTTCTATCTATTTTTATACAGGGGTGGGCAAAAGTAGGTTTACAGTTATGACTACATGAAACAGTTTATTCTTGTATTATATATTCCATTCGAACAACTGTAGACCTACTTTTGCCCACCCTTGTATAGTTAAGGTTGCCTAGTTTTTTGTCCCTTTTTACTTTATGTTGTAAGCCTTCTCCCATATCAATAAACTTTTCTTTATTAAGGAATTTTGAATAGCTGTTCTTCATTTGAATGTGTCATAATTTACTAATTTTCCTGTTAAAAATTGGGTCCTAATTTTTTCTACCAAGAATAATGCTGTAGCACCCCTCCTTTTCAGTCTGTTTTTGGTTACGATTTGTGATAATGCTGGAGGTGAATTACTAAATTAAAGGAATGACTATTTCAATTTAACCACTTCCGTCGCCCATCCCTTTGCGGGACTCAGCCTTGAGGGCAGTACTGGTGCAAGAGGTCACTCTTCCCAGCAGCCAGCAGGCCACGGGCCACTCCTGCAGCCTGTCTTCCTGTCTCTCATTGACCAGTGGGAGAAGAACGGGGTGGGTAAACATTGCTTCATTCATGACGCTCTTTGAGAAGGGAAAGCCAAACAGTGTCACAGAGTGGTCTGCCAGCCTTCTGATACCGTAAATAACAAAGCCTGGTTCTCAGCAGAGAGGAGGAAGTCAGACCAGCACATTGTTCTGTGCGATTCCTGCTCATGGGGAAGGCAGCCCTCTGAGCTCATTGGAAGGCTGGTGCGTTGGAGCCCACGACCTACAGACTCGGTCTTAGCACAGCATTGCTGCGAAGGAATGCAGCTGCTCTTACTTCCTCTAGCACAGGGTTCCCAACCTTTTTTTGGCCACACCCCATCTAAGCATCTCTGAAATCCAGCCCCCCCCCCCCCCATGACGTACAATTCTTATTCAGAAAGGGAACTCCTACCAGTATTCGCGTGGAGGAAGCCTAAAAGGCCATTACTTGGTCTAAACAAGATTCCAAAGAACATGGCCCCGTAAAGCGAAAAATCAAAGAACAAAGGACAGTTGAAGTACTGAGGAAGAAATCACTAAGAAATTGTTATAAAAATATAATATGAAGAGAGGAAAAAATAGCAAAGTTTCAAAACATGTAATAGAAAACTGGCCTAAGTGTGTCACCATATATATTTATATAGTGTATATGAGGCCCTTAGAACCATAAGAAATGTAAACAATCCCGTTAATAACTTATTCTTGAATTGCCCCCCTGCGGGGCGTGTGCCCCATGTCGGGAACCACTGCTCTGAGATGAAGGTAGCAGAGGCAGGGAATGTGGGCAGAACTCTTGGCGTGCTCTCATGTTGAATTTCTTTTTTTCTAGGTGGTGTTGGAATCACCTGTTGGATTTTAGTCTGTAACAAAGTTGTGGCCATTATGCTTCATCCATTCAGCTGAAAAAGAAGATGAACACAGCTGATACTTAGAAAAATGAATTTTCTTAGGTTAAAACCTGACTTACACTGTTTTGCTGTCTTTTGTTTATTTGTCTAAGAAACAATAGCGCAGGTTAGTTCTTTTGATGAACCTGCTTGTGCTTGGACTTTATGTGAGATTCTTGTAAGAATTAGATTTGTACACTTGTCGCTGAGGCAGAGAGGTCTGTCACGCCTCTGTACTGGCCAGCAAATCAGCAGATTTGTGAAAAGAAATATGACATTACAGGCATCTACGTGTTGTTACTTGTGATTTGCACAGTTAGCATATTTTAAGTATGCTTTTTTTTTTTATTGATTTCAGAGAGAGGAAGGGAGAGGGGGAGAGGGATAGAAACATCAGTAATGAGAGAAAGTTATCGATTGGCTGCCTCTCATGCACGAACCCTATTGGAGATCAAGCCTGAAACCTGGGCATGTGCCCTGACCAGAAATCAAACTGTGACTTGGTTCATGGATTGACGCTCAACTGCTGAGCCACACTGGCTGGGCATTCTCTTGGCACATTTTAAAGGTCACATTGCCATTTGGAAAATCAACATTTTCTCATAACTTAATTATTTTAAAGACTTCATGCTACTTTTAATCCAGATTAGAAAGCAATTTAATATCACTACTAGAATTTGAAAATTTGTTTTTTAATCTCATGCAGTACCACTAAGAATAACACTAACTGACATTGCCTGTGCTTATCTTCGGTTTCAAATGTTATCTGTTGAGCAAGCCTTTGTGGAGTATTATCTCCGTATTTGAAGCTGTTGTTTTTCATTTCTGGGTTTTATAAATGTATTTGTGAGATCATTTCGCATTGTTTTGTGCTTGAATTATGTGATTTGTACTTAAAGCATTTCAAATGAAGTGTATTTATAAGCATTTAATATTTATGCTCCATAGAATGGGACAAAGGTAAACAATTAAATTAACTCAAATGGATACATGTTTGGCCCTAAGTATCTTTAAAACATTTCTTTCCTAATTAAAATCCTTGCAAGTGCTTGTATGACTTCCTTCCTTCCAGCCATTCGTTTGCTATGACCAGTCTGTAACTGACCAGTGGCAGAGGGCTTGCCCATTAATTGCATCGGCTACAGTACCTTAAAGCCAGATTCCATCGCTAGCTTTGAAAATATCACATCTAGTGTTCCCTAACGACGCAGCGAGGAGCTCACTGCTTTCTGCTAGTTGGACTGTGCAATGACAAAGCGCTGTGTCACTTTAGTTTATCACACTGGAATGGCCTCAGGTTCCCTGATCGTTCGGACTTACCTCGCAGCAGGTTGCTGTGTCTGAGGAAGAGCGCAGAGCAAGGAGCACAGCTGTGTTTCTACAGACAGCATCAGGGGGAGCCCCACTCCAGCTTCCACTGTCAGTCACCACAGGGTACCCGTGGCTACAAGGGTGAGATGCCAACCTGAGGGGGAGATGGCAGCAGCACAAGGAAGTTGCAAGGCCCAGGGTCCACAGAGGCCACAGTCCGATGCCCGCCTGGAGTGAGCTGTAGGCAGCTGGATGGTTGCATAGTCACGATCGAGTGGTCAGGGGCACATGCCAAGTGACGTCCTTGGGACACTAATCCTTTCAAGCCTCCCTGACAGGACCCTTCTTTATCTCCTAAGAATACATGCTCTCAGTACTGCAATTGTGACAGATTTCACTGAGGCCAGAGGGAGAGATTTACATTTCACAGCTGTTACCACTTTCCACATACATTAATAGTTAATGAAGATTAAATAGGGGAAGTTTAAATGTTTGTCATATTTCACATAATTGTTTTAAAATAGATAATAAATTTGGTCTTGCCCTGGCCAGTGTGGTTAGAGCATTGGCCAGTGGACCTTAGGTTCAATTCCTGGTCAAGGGCATGTACCTGGGTTGCAGGTTCGTTCCCTGGGCCCAGTTGGGGTGGTTGCGGGGAGCAACCAATTGATGTGTCCCTCTTACCTTGATGTTTCTCTATCTCTACCTTTCCTCCTCCTCCCTCCTTTCCACTCTCTAAAAAAAAAAAAAAAAAAAATCAATGGGAAAATATCCTCAGATGAGGATTAAAAACAAACATGGTACTGAATTTAAAATAGAAATGGATACATTTAAAAATTCATTGGGGGTGCGTGGGGCGTGGAGAGGGTCAATGGAAGAAAGGAGGACATCTGTAATACTTTCAACAATAAAGATAAAAACCCTAAAAACATCTGACCCTTTTACTGTTGTGTCACCCAATTTCCCACTGTTACCAGTTTCTTACGGTTCTTCCAATGATCCCATTTATGGATACTGATATGTGTGGTTTTAAAATAAAATTTTTTTCATTATGAAAGTAGTACCTAAAAAAATAACTCTTGCTTTTTTTTTTAATCCTACTTGAAGAGTCCAGAAAAAGAGTGAGGAAGCAAAGTCTCCCATGATCCCACAGAACAAGGATTACTGGTACGAACGCTTGTATATTTATGTGCACTTATAGATAGCTATAGGTTTCTGTTTCTATTAAAAAATACTGGGTATAGTTTCTAGCTTTAGATGAGACATCTGTTTGATTTAAAATATCCAAAGCTGCCCTAACCGGTGTGGCTCAGTGGATAGAGCGTCAGCCTGCGGACTCAAGGGTCCCAGGTTCGATTCCAGTCAAGGGCATGTACCTTGGTTGCAGGCACATCCCCAGTAGGGAGTGTGCAGGAGGCAGCTGATCAATGCTTCTCTCTCATTGATGTTTCTAACTCTGTCCCTCTCCCTTCCTCTCTGTAAAAAATCAATAAAATATACCATGTTCATGGATTGGTAGAATCAATATCATTAAAATGTCAATACTACCCAAAGCAATCTATAAATTCAACGCAATCCCCATTAAAATACCAACGGCATATTTTACAGACCTAGAACGAACTCTCCAAAAATTCATCTGGAATAAAAAAAGTCCCCGAATAACTGCAGTGATCCTGAGAAAGAAGAACAAAGTAGGAGGGATCTCAATACCAGATATCAAGCTGTATTATAAAGCCACTGTTCTCAAAACTGCCTGGTACTGGCACAAGAATAGACATATAGATCAATGGAATAGAATAGAGAACCCTGAAATCGACCCGAACCAATATGCTCAATATTTGACAAAGGAGGCAAGAACATACAATGAAATCAAGACAGTCCCTTCAATAAATGATGCTGGGAAAATTGGACAGATATATGCACAAAAATGAAACTAGACCACCAGCTTACACCATACACAAAAATAAACTCAAAATGGATAAAGGACTTAAATGTAAAACGGGAAACAATAAAAATACTAGAGGAATTCAAAGGCAACAAAATCTCAGAC
>PVJC01016064.1:19455-34285 GCA_004026665.1 Murina feae
AACCCACTACATGGGAGAACATATTTGCCAATGTTAGCACTGATAAAGGTTTAATCTCCAACATTTATAGGGAACTCATACAAGTTAACAAAAAGAAGACAATCCAATCAAAAAATGGGCAAAGGACCTAAACAGACACTTTTCAAAAGAGGACATTCAGAAAGCCAAGAGACATATGAAAACATGCTCAAAGTCACTACTCATTCGAGAGATGCAAATCAAAACAACAATGCGGTATCATCTCACACCTGTCAGAATGGCTATCATCAACAAACAACAAACGACAAGTGCTGGAGAGGATGCGGAAAAAAAGGAACACTCGTGCACTGCTGGTGGGAATGCAGACTGGTGCAGCCACTGTGGAAAACCATATGGAGTCTCCTCAAAAAATTAAAAATGGAACTCCCTTTTGACCCAGTGATCCCACTTCTGGGAATATATCCTAAGAAACCAGAAACACCAATCAGAAAGGACATATGCATCCCTATGTTCATAGCAGCACAATTTATCATAGCTAAGATTTGGAAACAGCCTAAGTGCCCATCAGCAGATGAATGGATTAGAAAACTGTGGTACATCCACACAGTGGAATACTATGCTGCTGTAAAAAAGAAGGAGTTCTTAGCATTTGCAGCAGCATGGATGGAACTGGAGAACATAATGCTAACTGAAATAAGCCAGTCAATGAAAGAAAAATACCACATGTCCTCACTCATCTATGGATAATAATAACCATTATAAACTGGTGAACAAAAATAGATACAGAGGCAGAGCAACATCAAACAGACTGTCAAATTACAGCAACAAGGACAGGGACATTGGTGGGGGGGTAACAGATCAGCCAAGAGACTTTTGTGTATGCATTTAAGCATAACCAATGGACACAAAACACTGGGGGGTAGGGGAGGCTGGGGGAAGGGCAGGGGGAAAAAGAGATATATGTATTAATCTTTGTAAAGCTTTATGTAATTAAAAAAATGTGAAGATAAAAAAATAATAAAATATATAAAAAAAATATCCAAAGCTCTCTTTATGCCAATTGGGTTTCCTGTATATTGATGGTAAATCAAGCAGGGAAATATTTCCATATACAAATCCACAATCATTTTTTTAATCCTCACCTGAGGATATTTTTCCATTGATTTTTAGAGAGAGTGGAAGGGAAGGGGAGAGACAGAGAGAGACACATTGATTGGTTGCTTCCCGAGTGCAGCCTGACCAGGGCTGTGGATCGAGTCTGCAACCACAGTGCGTGCCCTTGACCGGCAAACCTGTGACTCTTCAGTCCACAAGCAACGCTCTATCTGCTGAGCCAAACCAGCTAGGTGAAACATATTTGTTAAACCTTTTCACTCTATTCATGTCTACTAACCTATGTCCTGTCTCTGTGCTTCGATATTGCTCAGTGCTTCAGATCTGTCTTTTACTCTTCATTCTGGTCTCATTGCTGTTAAGCCTGTTTGTTGAAGTAATTTAAATTATTATATGTCTTCTGAGTTGTCACATATGCTGAATTCTTATTCTTTTTAATTCATGTTTTCAAAAACTACTTTTATTTCTTCAGACATTTATTTTCTGTGTATAATTCCAATAGGTGAAGTATTTGCAGATCTGGTCCTTATATGGTGTTCCTCTTGGTTCTCTTAGCACCTTGTTTTTTGTGTGTGTTTAACTCTCTGGGTATTTTCTGAGGCCTGGGTTGAAGATAGGTTCTTCCAGCCCGACTGGCGTGGCTCAGTGGTTGAGCATCGACCTATGAACCAGAAGGTCACAGTTCAGTTCCTGGTCAGGGCACATGCGGGGGTGCTGGCTCGACCCCTGGTGTGGGGCATGTGGGAGGGAGCTGATCAATGATTCTCTCATTACTGAGGTTTCTATCTTTCTCTGAAATCACTATATATGTTAAAAAAAAAAAGGTTCTTGCAGAAATGATTTGTATTTCTGCTGCTCTGGGGCTGCTATCCGCCTAGATCTCTTTAAACTTTACTTTTCGGTTATATGAACCAATCTAATTTCAGTCTATCGAACAGGGTGAGGGTGGACTGGCCACAGTGTCTGAGTTCAAGACATTTTTCTCACTTACTGAGGCTGGAGGCCTGGCTGGCCGGGTCCTGTGGGAGGGACCTTCTCTTAGGCTTCCCCTTGGGCTGGTGGATGTTGTTCTTTGGGTTTGGCCCCGGAGGCTTTTCTGATGCTCAGTTCTCCAGTTTTGGCAATTGCCCTTTAGGCCAAGGCCGACTTCAGAGCTCTGCTTACAGCCTCCCTGGGGGCCTCCTATCACTTAGTGTTCACCAGCTGAGCTGATTGAAACATGTTTGTTCTAGTAAGGAAACCTTTGGAGCGGCGGTTGCCAACCGGTGGCAGGGCCCACTGGTGGTCCGTGAGGTCCGAAAGGTTGGCGACCGCTGGTCTAGTTAACACAGCATTTTTAGCTTTTTTTTATACCGGAGCGCCAAAGTAACTTGTCCACCAGAGTACAGGAAATGAATTTCTTCTTAAGAAATATTTTTAAAATACGTTTTAATTCTCAGTGAACAGACTAAAAGGAATTTGAAATCTTAAGAACTATTAGTGAAAAATTTCCCATTTAAAATATCCTGGAACTTAAAATGTTTTGTGGACCAATTCAGTCAGCCTCTTTTCTTAGTGATGCTAAGTGTTGGAAATGGAAGACTTAATCAGATTTTTTTGCTCTCAGTAGCAATAAAATAAAATTGCACTTTATTCTCCAGCACTTTCTACACCCAAGTGTCTAAAATATTTCATTTAAAGTGGTTATTATTTCCATAAGCCAAGTGCTATATATATGTTAACATTGTTTTCTAACAATCAAATATTAACATGCTTTGGTGCTTGACTTAAAAATATTTATTATAAAAATATGTTTTTATTGATTCAGAGAGAGAAAGGAAGGGAGAGGGAGAGTGAGATAGAAATATCCATGAGCGAAATATCATCAATTAGTTGCCTCCTGCACACTCCCTGCTGGGGATGGAGTCTGAAACCCAGGCTTGCATCCTGACCGGGAATCGAACCAGTGCCCTCCTAGTGCATAGGTTGACACTCAACCACTGAGCCACACTGGCCAGGCTGGATCACTTTTTATTTAAAACATCTGTCCTTCCTGATTATGCAGTTATGTTCAGTATAGAAAATCATAGAAAATATACTGAAAATAAACACACTGAAAATTAATTAAAAATTGACCACAATCTCCTTCCTTATAGACGTTAGCATTTTATTATCTACTAGAGACCTGGTGCATGAGGTTTGTGAATGGGGGTGGGAGTCCCCTCAGCCCAGCCTGTACCCTCTCCAATCCGGGACATCCCTCTCACAATGACCTGGACCAATGGCTTCTAATCGCTCACCTGCTTGCCTGCCCCTAACTGCCCCGCCCTGCTGGCCTGGTCACCCCTAGTTGCTCACCTGCTGGCCTGGTTGCCCCTGTCATTTGGTCGTCCCTCACTAACCCCCCTGCTGGCCTGGTTGCCCCACTCAGCCTGCTTCTTCAGTCGTTAGGTTGTGCCTCAACTAACCCCCCCTGCCTGGTTGCCCCATGCAACCTGCTATTCAGTCATTTGGTCATCCCTCACTAACATCCCCTGCTGGCCTGGTTGCCCCACTCAGCCTGCTTGTTCACTTGTTTGTTGTCCCTCACTAACCCCACTGCTGGACTGGTTATAGGCAGCCATCTTGTGAGGGCGTGGGGTTAATTTGCATATTACCTCTTTATTATATAGGATAATGAAAGTGTAATATGCTAATTAGACCGGACAGCCAAATGACCTTCCAGATGTTCTTCCAGATAAAGCCAGCGCTGCGAGGCCCGAGGCAAGCTACCATGGCTGCGAGGGCCGAGCCCCTGGCATGAATTTCGTGCATTGGGCCTCTAGTCTTATGCATATATCTTTAAAATATTCTTAATTAGATGACTAGAAAGTAACAAGCTTAGATTATATTTTTATTAAATAGTGCCCTACAGAAGCACTTTTAGGTAGTTCTGATTTAATGTTATGATTGTGCTTTTGTTGTGGGTAGGCATAAGGAAAGGTCCCCTGAAAAATTCTCCATCTGCTCTAAAGTGGGAGTAGACATTGTAATATTGTACTATTATACCATTTCTAAGGATCATTTTAGTAACTTTCTCCAGAATTTAGGGCTAAGCAATTATGTCATTTCATGTGCATTTGCATAATCCCGTGTAAGCCTATGAGGATTCTAAGTGTTCTCTCTCCACCCTCCCCCATCTCTCCTTCCTTCTGTTTTCCCCACTGTAGTTTTCATAAAGGTCAAAGCTTATGCCATTTGTAGTCTTTATCTTTGGTTTTAAATACAATTCTTTCCCATTATAACTTATATCCCCCCCTCTCATTTTTTACATTCCCTTTTAAAAGTTTATTTTCAATTTTTAAAAGTGTTAATATTACACACCAACCCATAAACATCTTTGGAAATACTATAGTCTAAATCTATATATATATATAAAAGCCTAAGCGACCGTTTGACTGACCCATAGCTATGACGTGGATTGACCACCAAGGGGCAGACACTCTGGTAAGTTACCTTGCTGCTGGGGTCCAGCCAATTGGGACTGGGTGAGTGGGGCTGGACGCATCCTGAAGCCTTCACGCGGTCCCTCCCCCACCCCGATCGTGCATCGGGGAGTCCCTCAGCCTGGCCTGTGTCCTCTCACAATCTGGGATGCCTCAGGGGATGTGGGAGAGCCACAGGCCAGGCTGAGGGACCCCACTAGTACACGAATCTGTGCTCTGGGCCTCTAGTTATAAATAAGTTGCTCTTACAAATAAACAAAGGCAGCCCTGGCCAGGTAGCTCAGTTGGTTACAGTGTCCACCGATGAGCCAAAGTTGAGGGTTCAGTTCCCATTCAGGACACATGCAGGAAGTAACCAATGAATGCATAAATAAGGGAAACAATAAACTGATGTTTCTCTTTCTCTCTTATATAATCTAAAAAAAAAAAAAATGAATGAAGGCAAATTAACTGACTAAATTGAGAGTACAGCCCTTTTTGTATAGTCCTAAAATAAATTCTAGGCATAAAGAATACATTAATTAGGACTGAGCAGCTAACTTGTGTGGACACTATATCCATATGCTTTTTAAAAAGAATATATTTTGCCCTAGATGGTTTGGCTCACTGGATAGAGCGTCGGCCTGTTGACTCAAGGGTCCCAGGTTCGATTCCAGTCAAGGGCATGTACCTTGGTTGCAGGCACATCCCCGGTTGGGGGTGTGCAGGAGGCAGCTGATCGATGCTTCTCTCTCATCGATGTTTCTAACTCTCTATCCCTTAACCTTCCTCTCTGTAAAAAATCAATAAAAAATATTAAAAAAAAAGAATGTATTTTTATAAATTTCAGAAAGGGAGAGGGGGGAGAGAGATAGAAACATCAATGATGAGAATCATTGATCAGCTGCTTCCTGCACGCCCCCTACTGGGGATTGAGCCTGCAACCTGGGCATGTGCCCTTGACCAGACTTGAACCCAGGACCCTTTATTCCACAGGCCGATGCTCTATCCACTGAGCCAAACCGGCTAGGGCCCCATACACTATTTTGAAAGAACAAGATTAACAGAAAAAAAAGTCAAGGTGCAGATATGCTGTGAATATATTTAAAAATGCTGAATCCTAGGTATACATGGTACAGTACTGCCCACAAAGGCAGGATATTAGATGCCCTGTTTAGCTGAATAAGACAATACTCAAAAAATAATTTTTAAAAAGTATTACTGACTTTACAGAAAGGAAGGGAGAGATTGAAAAACATAAATGTGTGAGAGCAACATTGATTGGCTGCCTCCCACATGCACCCCTACTAGGGATGGAACCGCAACCTGGGCATGTGCCTCAACCGGGAATTGAACCATTTACCCTTCGGTATATGGGATGACACTCCAACCAACTGAGCCACACCCGCCAGGGCTCAAAAATAATTTTCATAAAACTGCGTGTGGTGATCACTGCTGTATTTATGGTTTTTTAAAAAATATAAAGCCCTCTGATCATATTTCATCTTTCAAAGCTGCTTCATGCCTTTAAGTGACGATGCAATTTGATTTTTGATAGAATTGTTACATGAATGAGATGTGTGCATCTTGGGTGGACTTGAGCGATGGAGTCCCCATAGAATAGGAAAGCCATAATAAGTGGGTCATCCAAAAGATCTTGGGCGTTTCAGTTACAGAGAAAAAGGTGTTATTTTGTATTTGAAATGTTGTCATTGTCTAATATAAAGTGGAATTTTAAAATTAGATTAGCAATAAAACCTTAATTATCCAAAATCAATTTATGTACTGAACACACACACACACACACACACACACACACACACACACACACACACACTACAAAAGGCACAAAAGAACCAGATGGGCAGACCAGAATGTATTAGAATATCAATTTTATTTAAATAATTATTTTCATTTTTCCTTCTGTAGGTGACGGCGACTGAACAGAATTCACCACAGTTACTTTAGAATCTCCGAAAGCATTGCTGGCGGAGGCCTGACTAGGGGGTGGCTGCTGCATCTTCTTGCTTTTCCAAGTCTCCTCAGACCCTTCAGTAGCAGTACTCGCTTGGTCATTTTTAAAGACACAGCCTGATCCAAAGAGTTCCTCCATCAGATTGCTTTTCTTTTCCCTGAAAGTCACGTCTTTTGCTTTTGTTCTGGAAGACTTAGCAAAGGAGGGCTCGTACCCACCCACGGAGTGCCGGGGCTTCGGTTCTTTGGCACCACCGTGCCGTTTGCCTGTGCTGTGGCTGCATCTCCAGGCACCTGGCTTGGCTGGCCCACCTGAAGCAGGAAGCCCATTATGCAGATTTTCCGTTGCCTCTGTGAATAAGTAATGCTTTCTTTGCCGGAGGTGTAGTTTGGTATTCTGGGCACTTTTATTCGGCACCTCATCCGTGTTGCTTTTGGGGACACCTTTCTTGAGCTCTTCTTTTGCTGCGGCATTTTCCTGTTGGCTTCCCCTTTCAGGGTGAATGACTTGGATCTTTTTTGATGGTAGTTCCTGTTCTTTTTCTAAAGTAGTTTTCTTCTCTTGATCTGCTTTTTTCTCTCTCTGTCTTCCAGTATTCTCCAGAGCTGCTGGTGCTTTCAGGTGTTCCTCTTCCTTTGATAAATCTGTGTTAGAAAAATAGTCAGTTTGGCGATCTTTAAAATAATGGGCTTTTATTTCAAGATGGCGTGCATGGTTGCCACACTCATTTACACCTCCTGAGAAGCACATTAAAATGACATAAAGGTAAGGCAGTACAACACTAGGGTACGGAAAGGTGCTATTAACAGGCAGGAATGTGGCACTCTCCTAAACATACCAAATGAGTGAGAAATAGGAAACCAAGAGAAAAATGATATTCCTAAGAGAACTAAAAGTTGCCAGTAGGTCATTACTTGATGTTCAAACACCGCTAGCTGGATGTAGTGCCGGTTAGAACCAGGATATTCTTACCCAGTTGGCAAGTCATTTCCAGAGTTGGCGAGACTGTTCCCAGCGAGTGGGTGTGTGTGTTGGTATAGCTTTATCTGGTGGCAGTTTGGCAGTAACGATTACAATTTTGAGTGAACATATTCTTAGCCGCAACCACCTCACTTCTAGGACCAACCCCTACAGACACCCGTACTGGGACGTCGGGTAAGGATGTTACTGAGCATGGCTAAGTAACAGCGGAACGTCCTGACTGCCTGTCAGAGGGTCCTGGTTAAATACAAGATGGCATGTGCAGCCTGTGGGATCCTGGGCATTTGTGATAGAGAACAGTGGGGATGGACGTGCCCAGACAGGAGAGATTTCAGTGTGTTGTTAGTGAAACAGCCACGAGAAGAAGGGCTGTGCTTTCCTGTCCTCGCCAGGCAGCAGGGAGCCTGCCCTCAGGCACAGATGAGCACAGACCTGCAGCCATGACCAACCAGCTGGTCAGTGGAGGCCATCATTTACCACGCAGAATGGCAGTCATTGTGAGGGAGAGGGGACAGTGCTGGATGTGCAGAGACCTGGAAAATTCCCTCACATATTCCACACATTCTGGAATGAAATGATCCATGTATACTCCAAAATAAGAAAAAAGGATTTCTAGCAAGAGACGAAATATGTTTCAGGAATCAGTGGTGGACAAAGAAGCAGCAAGATGTATAGTTGATGCTAAGTAATATTATGCCTACTGATACTTAATGCAAATGTTAAACTTTGCTAACAGGCGAAATTGCTCATTTCCCACCTCCACTGCTCCCAGCCCCTGTCCGGGCCACTTGCGTCTCTTGCCTGGGTGATGGTCCCGGCTGCGGCCTGGTCTCCCTGCCCCTGCTCTTCCTTCACCGGAAGAGGCACCTCTGGTCCCGCTGGTGAAGAGCAGAGCCAGGATGATGGCTGCTCCCCAGGGGCAGAGGGCCACCAGTCTGTTGTGTGTTTTTTAAAATTTATTTTTATTGATTTTAGAGAGGAAGGGAGAGGGAGAGATAGAAGCAGCAATGAGAGAATCATTGATCGGCTGTCTCCTGCACGCCCCACACTGAGAATCCAGCCCACAACCTGGGCATGTGCCCTTGACCGGTATTGAACCCGGGACCCTTCAGTCTGCAGGCCAACGTTCTATCCACTGAGCCTACCCAGCTAGGGCAAGGGCCACCAGTCTGGTAGTAAAGAGGTTTGAGCATCAAGGGCTGGTGTCACCAATACCCCTCCTCTCTACCTCTCTGCAACAAATGCCAGGTGAGCCGGTCCCGGCCCGTCTGGAGGTGGTGCCCTGTCCCTGTGCTGCAGCCCGGGTCGGCCGAGGGCTCCCATTTCACCCACAGCGTGTTCTCTGACCCACTCCCAGCGCTGGAGGTGAGCCCTGGGCTCTTAGAATGGGAGGTTCTGAGCAGCCTTTTCCACCCGAACCTCTCCCAGACCCGCAGAGCAGCCCTGCCGGAGGCTGTGCGCAGTGGCTTCTCTGTGTCCAGGACGGTGCAGGCCTCGCCCTGACTGGCCCTTGTACATTCGGGGCCAGAAGCCAGAGTCTGCCCACTGACCCCTCCCTGGAATCTTCGGTTGGTCTCATTAGTGGCCGTGTTGCCCTTTACTCAGCTGGTTTGTCTGCCACTCAGTTTGTCAGAAGTGAACATAATGTTTAAGGATACACACAAGGACAGGGAATTAAGAGGCAAAGCAAGAGAATGAATGCCGGCATCAGACTGGGTGTTTCTGGGGGGCAGGGAGCGGATGTGATTAGGAAGGGCCCACAGTGTGTTCTGGGGACTAATGTTCTATTTGTTAGCGCTGGTGGCTACACAGTGCTAAACTCTATAATCGTTCTTTGTACAGTATATATGTCTTATGTGTACTTTTATACACGGACATACGAATGCAAATCTTACAAAATAAGAAAGAATAAATACGACTTAAAAGTTGCTAAATCACCTTCATATTTTCTCTTGGAGTCCTCTTGGCTTGGTAGCTTACTGTTACAGTGAGGAATTACATGGACTATTCCAGTGGGTTTTTCTTTATGACCAGTGTTTCCTGTTATCTTTTTACTCTAGAATTCAGAAAAGCAGCAAAAGCTTATCTTTTGGGTACAGATAATTTTAAATTGTATTTAAATTAAAAAAATACTTTTTTTTTGGTATAGATCAAACTACTGTAGCCTATTTTGTAAAGACTAATAACTGTGTCCACAAATCCCTGTGCTTGTAGCTCGATGCCCCGCCCTCCTGTAGCTCTCCGCCGCTTGTAGATCTGTCGTCATGTTGCGGCCTCCTGTCTAATTTGCATATTCCTCTATTACTGTATTAGATATGTTTAATTAGATGTTGCAAGATTTCAAATTTGCTGTACCTTAGTCGTCAAAGATGGCACGTCTTCTGATTTTTGGGTTCCCTGTTGTCTTGTACTTGTAAGAGGAACATTTTTCCTGTCTGTCTGCACTGATTTTGTTGAAGAAACTGCAGAACAAGTACATTACATAGAAACATGTCTGACATTTGGAAGCAATATTGATTTTAAGTATAAAATAACTGACACTTTGCAGCATCATGAAACAAAGTACACTAGATGCTTTCTAAAAGCTTTCCATCTCTGTGTAACATTTGCCACTATCATCTTTCTCCTACCACAAAGGTTAGGGTGTCCCAGAGGCCGAGTCCAAAGCAAGCTGGCATTAGGATAGGTCTATGCGGCTGTTCGAGGACAAGGCTGTCCCTGCCTGCAGCCAAGACTCAGAACTTAGACATGCCACCCGTGTCGGAGCTCCCGCCTGCTGACCAGTGGTTAAGGTGGCCCAGGGGAAGAGGTGTGACTGCTTTTTCTCTCCCATTCAAATGACCCCCTGGGTGATTTTACCATTTTTTCTGCTGGCTGTTATTCTGGATTATAAACCAGAGGCAAACAAAGGAATGCAAGGAAATGGGAGGTAGTTGCCTTTAAAAGAGCCCAGCTCAGTGGTTGAGCGTCAATCTATGAGGTCATGGTTCGATTCCCAGTAGGGCATGTGCCCAGGTTGTGGGCTTGATCCCCAGTAGGGGGCGTGCAGGAGGCAGCCCATCGATTATTCTCTCTCATCATTGATGTTCTATCTCTCCCTTTCCCTCTCCCTTCCTCTCTCTGAAGTCAAAAAAATACATTAAAAACCAGTAAATGCATAGTTGCTTCTACTGAAACAGGGAGAGTGTCCCTAGAGTCCCTCCTGAGCGGAATGTTCCACTGGGAGCTCTTGGGTGGCAAGCAAGCACATCTTGTCTTGAGGGGAGAGTGCTGCTCAGGAATAAATAATGACAGTAGCAGCAACATGGGTGAATCTCAGAAACATGGTGCTGGACAAAGGAAGCCAGGCACAAAAGAGTAGCCACGTATGATCCCATTTATAAGAAGCTCTAGAATAGGCTTCTGCGCTGATGTGACAGAAGGGACACAGCGGATGCCTTGGGCCAGGGGCGGGCGACTACTGGGCACAAAGCGGGCACCAGGGAACTGCTCCAGGAGAGAGAACTGCTCCATGTTTTGACTGTGGTGGTGGTTACATGGGGATAAACATGCATTTATCAAAAGCTATTGAATTGCACTCTTAAAATGGGGGCATTTTAGTGAGGTAAACTGTAATTAAACAAAGTTGATTTTTATTTATTTTTAAAAATTTCTTTCTTTAAATGATTTTTAGAGAGAGAAAGGAAGAGGGAAAGAGGGAGAGAAACATCAATGTGAAAGCAGAACTTCTATCAGCTGCCTCCTACACATCCCCTACCAGGGATTGAGTCTGGGACCTTGGGCCTATGTCCTAATCGGGAATCGAACGAGCAACCTTTCAATGCGCTGGACGATGCCCAACCAACTGAGCTACACTGGCCAGGCTAAAGTTGATTTTCACTTATTTTAAAAATATTTTTATTGACTTCAGAGAAGAAAGAAGAGGGAGAAAGAGATAGAAACATCAATGATGAGAGAGAATCATTGATTGGCTGCCTCCTGCACGCCCCACACTGGGGATTGAGCCTGCAACCCTGGCATGTGCCCCGATGAGGAATTGGACTGTGGTTCATAGGCCGATGCTCAAATCCTGAGCACACCAGCCAGGCTAAACTGAGTTTTAAATCCACATCTGGCTAATAGATACTCGTAGCAAGTTCAACATTTGGCAGCCACTTCGCTTCCAGCTGCGAAGGTCCTCCTTTCACTCGACCTGAAGTAACATGCAGGACTGAGCAGAGGGTGGGAACACAGGAACAGATTTCTGTCCTTTTCTGGCTGCTTCAACCATAGCAGTTTTATTATTCTCCTAGAATCACAAGCTGTGTTTCAATGCCTGATAAAATGATTTTTTAAACATCCATTATTTTGATGATATAAGGTAGGGAAAATCTGACTAGATACTTAAGAATAGATTTTCAGGAAAAATAGTTAAAACATACCTATTGGATAATCTTCTCTGTCATGTAAATTTTTCACTATCCGATTAGTGTAGATGTTTTTAATGTCAAGCTCTCGATCTTTCTCCTAAAAAGAACCACAAAACCAATTTTTCTGTATTTGTTTTTATCAACCTTGATTTCTTCTAAAAAACAATTTGAGTTCAGTATTTTCTTTTTTTTAGAGCATATCTTTACTTTTTATTATATTTTTATTGATTTTAGAGAGGAAGGGAGAGAGAGAGAAACATCAGTGTGAGAGAGATACATGAATCTGTTGCCTCCCTATGTGCCCTAACAGGGATCAAACCTCAACCTCGGTATGTGTCCTGACGGGGAATTGAACCGGTGACCTTCTGGTGCACAGGACAATGCTCCAACCAAATGAGCCACACTGGCCAGGGCAAGTGCAGAATTCTTTGAATAAAATCTGTATTTCTAGCAGAAATAGGCCATAGCATTACATATCGTCCTGACATAAAAACCACTTTTTAACAGAGTGACATATTATGGTGATGGGACAATGATTTTGAAAAATTTCCGAGCCAGCTTCCTTCACTTGTTTCCGTTCCCTGTGTTTCTTGCTCTTTTGCATGGCGCAATACAGTGGCCGCTAGCATGTCCTGACTTCAACTAATAAAAAAATTAAAAAAAGAAAAAGAAATCTTACCTTTTATGTCACATGGATAGACCTAGAGGGCATTGTGCTAAGTGAAATAAGTCAGTCAGAGAGAGACAAATACCACATGATTTCACTTATATGTGAAATCGAAAGAAAATAAACAAAACAGAAACAGACTCATATAGACACAGAGGGGAGGGGGATTGGAGGATTGGGCGAAAGAACTGAGAAGTGCAGATTAGTAGTTACAAAACAGTCACGGGGGCATGAGGCACCACAGAAAATATTGCAATAACTATGTATGGTGCCAAGTGGGTATTGGAAATATTGGGGGACACTGTGTAAAGTATATGGGTGTCTAACCATTATGTTGCACACCTGAAACCAATTAAAAATAATATTGAAAGTAAACTGTAATGGACAAATAAAAATAAACCAATTAAATGAAACTACAATAAAAAATTCAGTCCTCAGTCACACTATCCATATTTGAAATCCTGGCTTGTTGAGGAAAAAAAAAGATTCGAGTAAATGCCAAACACTGCTTCTTGCACATACATCAAGAGGCACGCCTGTTAGAATCAGGACCACTGAGGTGGGCCTATGAATAAAGATGTCTCCCATGTCTGATTAGGGAGGAAAGCCCAGGAAGAAAGGGCCCAGGAATGGGGAGCGAAAAGAGACAAAAAACATCTTGATGGTTAGAGGGCAAGTTTTGATTCTTTGGAAAATGCGGTTATATCTTTTTATCTGAGGGTCAGCATGTACGTCAGCAACGGAGAAAAGGAAGAGGCAGGTCAAGAGCTGCTGATTGACAGGTGCAGGATGGCCGGGTCAAAAGGAAGCAACATGAAGGACAGTCCTCCTTCATGCTTGGAACAAAGGTTTAGGTCGGTACCCACCACAGAGCGGGCCCAGAATGGAAGGCCACAGGATCAGGACACAATCCAGGATACTTGTGTGGGTGTGTTCAGCTGGCTAATCAAGAGAAACAATAAGACAATCAAATTCATATCTTGGAACGCTCATGGGCCACTTGTTGACTATCCGCAGGAAAGAAGAGCCCTGACAATTGGGAAGCAGAATGTCACCAATGTTGTTGCATTTTGCTGTAAAAGAAGTACCTTCAGTTTTTGCTGGAGGAGTTTGACTTCCGTCTGCAGAGTCTCCTTGGCGGTCTGGGCGGCGAGCGTCTTCTGGTTCTCCATGGCCAGCTGCCGGCTGAAGGCTTTGTTGTTCAGCCGCAGCTGCTTCTCCAAGTTCTGGAAACAGCGCATGTTTCAATGATCGTAACCATACGGCTTTATCAAAACCTCTGACTATAATGGACTCATTACACTTATGAGAGGTGCAAATTTTTAATACAATATTAGTGATGGCTTGTATAGGGGACATTTTCTAGAACTAAGTAGAACCACAAAGAGACAAAATCCTGAGCACGACTCTAGAGAATGAATATGTTTTTGTTGTACCCAGAAGTCGTGGCCCCCAAAGACTACGAGTGAGCCCCAAAACCGCTGCAAGAACATGAGAGCTTTATTATACAAGTTAACTTGGACTCCCCACTTGCCCGCCGCACAATGGCGCGACGGGGGAGGAAGTGCCGGTTTCAGGGAAAAACAAAGGATTTATAGGGCCGGAAGTAGTGGGTGGGGTAATGCGTGTGGCCCCTGTTGATTGGTCAAGGGAAGGTCCTTGGCCGGGCATTTCCTCTGCATCCCTATTGGCAGATCTTCACGCTTGCACCACCCTTCCGCCCTTACATTCCCCCCTTGGTTTTATGTACATGAGTCAAAGCATTGACTCTTCTGGGTACTCCTTTCCCTCAAGGTCCTGAGTGGGGAGAATTTTGTTCATTCACCTTTCCCCCAAAATTCAAACATGTTCCTTGCTGCGTGGGGCAGAGCTTCCTTTTCTGTGCCCTGCATATGAGGAAGAGGGCCTGAGGTGCCCTCCGTAGCAGGGCCCCCACACTCCTGCCAGGTACTTCCTGTCAAGCAGATGTCCTCTAGCTTTAACAGGTCTGAGGTCGCAATGGAATCCTGGCCTCGCCCTCCAAAAGACCAGCCCCCAGCCTGGGGCTCTCCCCGGGCACCAAAGGGCACTTCTATGTGGCCCCAGAGGTCAGCCTGGGAGGGGGCCCAGGCATTTGTGCCGGGGCTGCTTCGCAGGTGCAGGCAACCGCCTGCATGAGGGTGCTGGCAAAGGCACCATCGTGTAAAACAGAGTGGACGCCGGAGGCCTCGGCTCTGCGCCTCCAACCCCATTCTTGGGGCCACGTCCAACTGCTCTTTGGGAT
>PVJC01016065.1:9089-34286 GCA_004026665.1 Murina feae
TTTCCCGCTCCCCGGTGCCCTGCAAGGGGCCTGGGCAGCCGCCAAGCAGGCCAAGACCCCCCGCCACCTCTTTCCTCTCCCTGATGCCCCTCAAAGAGCCTGGGCAGCCGGCAAGCAGCCCGCCGCCTCTTTCCCGCTCCCCGGTGTCCCACAAAGGACCTGGGCAGCCGCCAAGCAGGCCACAACCCCCCCGCCATCTCCTACCCACTCCCCGGTGCCCCTCAAAGGGCCTCAGGAGCCACCAAGCAGGCCCCCGGCCCCCATCACCTCTTTCCCACTCCCTGGTGCCCCTCAAAGGGCCTGAGGAGCCGCCAAGCAGGCCGCCAAACCTGCAGCCTCTTTCCCATTCACTGGTCCTGGGTCCTGCACTGTTCTGCCCTGCAGCCACTCTGTGCACTCGGGAGGTCCCTCACCCCGGCCTGTGCCCTCTCACAGTCTGGGACCCCTCTGGGGATATCCACCTGCTGGCATGCCTGACCAGCCTGGGTGATGGGCTGATGGCTGTCTCCAGGCTGGCCAAGCCCCCTAGGAACATCCCTCACCCCATTGGGTTGTGGCCAGCGTGGGTGACGGGCTGATTGGTGCTTTAAGGCTTTAAGGGTGCCCACAGCTCCCATTGACCCAATGTCCCAGCAAGGCTGGCTAGACGCAGGTTTCTGGGGTTTGTTTATCTTCTATAATTGATGCTGTTCCTTTAAGCTGGGGCCTAGACATCTAACAAAACCTCCTCTCTGTTTCACCTCACCTTGAGGAGTCTATAATGAAACAATGTTACTTAGTGGTTAGGCCAGGCCTGCTGTTTCCTTCAGCTCCCGAGAATTCTATGATTGTTATTTTGTTGCAAACTTGTGTTTTGCTAGAGCCAGGATAGCGGAGCGGGTGGCAGTTTCACTTTCACTCCTGCTGCAATGGAAGCTGCCATTTACTCAGGTCCGTGAGTGGCGGCCTCCATGTTGGCTGGGCTAATTTGCATACAGTAGTTCTGATTGGCTGGTGGGCATGGCTTACCCCCTTCCCGGAGAAACGATTAATTTCAATATTACACTTTTATTAGTTAAGATATATATATATATATATATATATATATATATATATATATATATATATAGAGAGAGAGAGAGAGAGAGAGAGAGAGAGAGAGAGAGAGAATACTGAAAGTCCTAGCCACAGCAATTAGACAACAAGAAGAAGTAAAAGTCATCCAAATTGAAAAGGAGGAAGTAAAATTGTCATTATTCACAGATGACATGATATTGTACATAGAAAACTCTAGAGACTCCACCAGTAAACTATTAGACTTAATAGAATTTGGAAAGGTAGCAGGATACTAAATCGACATCATAAATATTGATAGCATTATTATACACCAATAATGAACTCTCAGAAAGAGGAATAAACTTAACCAAGGTGGTAAAAGACCTGTACTTGGAAAACCATAGGATATTGAAAAAAGAAATAGAGAAAGATACAAACAAATGGAAGCATATGCCATATTCAGGGATTGGAATAATTAACATTATTAAAATGTCTATACTATCCAAATCAATCTACAGATTCAAAGCAATCCCTATTTAAATATCAATTGCATAATTCAAAGAGCTAGAAAAAATAGTTTAAAAATTTATATGGAACTATAAAAGATCCCAAATAGCTGCAGCAATCTTGAGAAAAAAGAATGAAGTAGAAGGGATCACAATATCAAATATCAAACTATACTGCAAATCCAGTATGACCAAAACAGCCTGGGACTGGCACAAGTACAGGCATATAGACCAATAAATCAGAACAGAGACTACAGAAATTGACCCACATCATTATGGTCAATTTATATTTGACAAAGGAGACAAGAACATACCATGGAGTAAAGACAACCTCTTCTAGAAATGGTGCTGGAAAACGTGAATAGACACATGCAAAAAAATAAAACTAGACCACCAATTTACACAATACACAATAAATTAAAGAATTTAAATGTAAATGCATAAAACCATAAATATCTTAGAGGAGAACATAGGCAGTAAAATTTCAGATATCTCACATAGACATATGTTTATGGATACATCTCCTAGGGCAAAGGAAACTAGGAGAAAATAAGCAAATTTGACTACATCAAAATAAAAAGGTTATGTACAGAAAAAAACACACTAAGAAATTGAAAAAGGGAACCCCTTGTATTAGAGTATATTTGCCAATGATATATCTGATAAGGGATTAATATCCAAAATATATAAAGTACTCATATAAGTCAACAAAAAGAAGACAAATAATCCAATTAAAAATGGGCAGAAGACTTGAGTAGACATTTTCCCAAATACTACATAAAAATGGCCAAGAGACACATGAAAAAATTCTTAGTCACTAATCATCAGAGAAATGCAAGTTAAATCCACAATAAGATATCACTTCACACCCATCAGAATGGCTATCATCAATACATCAACAAACAATAAGTGCTGGTGAGGATGTGGAAAAACCATTCACTTGTGCATTGATCTTAGAAGAACAGTTGATATACCTTTTTTGAAAAGAAGTCTGGCAATTGCTGTCTGAATGACATACTTCAAATCCAATAGTTTTAATTATGAGATTCTCAAAGAAAACATTTACTTATGTGAAAAATCAAACTATATATATATATATATATATATATATATATATATATATATATATATTTAATACTTCTGAAATTGTATACAGTAGTATGTGAAAATGTTTATCAAGGGAGGATATTGTATGTAAGAGTGTGAATTAATTAGAATTATAACTAGAGGCCTGGTGCACAAAAATTTGTGCACTTGGGGGGGGTCCCTCAGCCTGGCCTGTGCCCTCTCTCAGTCTGGGACCCCTCAGAGGATGTCTACCTGCTGGCGTGCCTGGCCAGCCTGGGTGAGAGGCTGATGGCTATTTGCAGGCTTACCAGTCCCCCAGTAGGGATCCTCATCCCATTGGGGTGTGGCCAGCCTGGGTGAGGGGCTGAGGGCCATTTTCAGGCTGCCCACAGCCCCCATGGGGGTTGGGTCCCTACTGGGGTGCCTGGCTGGAAGCAGGTATCTGGGATTTATTTAACTTCTATAATCGAAACTTTGTTGCCTTGGTCCCCCGCTTGAAGCCTGGGTTGCCTCTGACAACCCAAGGTCTCAGCCTGTCAGGTATCTGGGGTTTGTTTATCTTCTATAATTGAAACTTTGTAGCCTTGAGTAGAACCCTGGCTTCCTCCATTGCCCAGGGCAACTCCAGCTCCGTGGCCACTGCCATCTTAGTTGAGTTAATTTGCATATTTTCTCCTGATTGGTTGGTGGGTGTGGCTTGTGTGTATGGCTTGTGGGTGTAACGGATGAGCCTCATATCACCATCTGGCTCCTGTACTCTGCCTCAGGCAACAAGATCAAATCTTATCCCTTATGGATTGCCCTGGAGCTACAGAGATAGGTAGCAAAATAACAGTGGCTACAAGTTGGTGACTGACAATCGGGGTAAAAGTCAAAGAGAGATGGATCTGAAGGATGGGGGTGTGGGCAACAGAGCACCCCTACCCCTAAGGTCCCCAACTTTGTATTGTTCACCTGAGAGTATCTCTTATCTGTCTCCAAACGGTGGAAAGAGTTCAGCAGGGCCCAAAATGTCCACCAGGGACCTCTCAGCCAGCAAGGCATGAATGTGGCCACAGAAGGGACATTTGGAAATATTTTTTCAGGAAGCTGCAGAGAGGAGGACAGACTCCCCACATGACTTTCCAGTGGCTCACAAGGACATGGAAACTCCCCGGGCACAATTTCCTTTCAATGTGTACAAATCTGTGCACTGGGCCACTAGTCCACTATAAGATGGAGAGAGAGGCCTGGAACAGATTCTCCCTCATAGCTTGCAGAAGGAACCCAATCTGCTGACATCTTGATCTAAGACTTCTAGCTTCCAGAACTGTGACAATAAATTTCTATTGGTTGAGCCACCCAGTTTGTGATATTCTGTTACAGCAGGTCTAGCAAACTAATAAAGCAACTTTGTCAAGTTTTATGCTTTTATGATATCTTGTGTTTGGTTTTCATTTTTCTTTTGCCTGCCTATATAGTTAATTTGGAAAAATCCAACACTATTTCACTTTAGCCAAGAGACAAGAAAACAAAGAATCATACAGAAATAAACCAGGATAACCAAGGGCTTAGAGGAAAAGAGGAAACAGAATTCATAAGACATCATGATTTTTAGGGCTCTATTTGCTCTAAAACTTTGTGATTTTATTATTGCACTTCCTGGTTTTGTTGATGTTCTGAACTATCTGGAAGCTACATTCCCAAACTATTACCTATTTTAATTATAGTTTCTCCCAAAGCAACTTGAGTATGGGTCATTTATTTGGGAAGTGGTCAAAATAACCACAGGAAAATGATTGGAAAATTGAAAAGGAAGGAGAAACTGAGAAGGGAGGAAAACCATAAAAGCTGCGTCACTTAGTGGGGTACTGCTGTAGGCAATTGAAGTTCAATCCCATTGGGCAACTCTGAAGAACCAGGCAGAACACACCTTGGTATTGTCTCTCTGAGTGACTGGAAAGTTGGAGTATTTTTCACCCATTTCTATCATTGTTTGAAAGTTGCCCCTTAAGGAATTAAATGCTTAGACTCTGAGACCACATTGGTCCTGGGATGACCAAGCACATATAAATCAGAGAAAAGCCACAGGTAGAGAAACAAAGACGTATGCACATTATCTGGGCAGTTGTAAGAAGTGAAATGCTGTCCAGCCCAGCATAAGTGAACCCAGATGTTGGTCAATAGGATGTCAATCAATAATGTCACCCTAGCCAGTTTTGCTCAGTGGACAGAGCATCAGCCATGGACTGAAGAGTTGAGGGTTTGATTCTTGTCAAGGGCACATACCTCAGTTGCAGGCATTATGTCCAGCTCTGGTTAGGGTGCTTGTGGAAGGCAAGCAATCAATGTGTCTCTCTCACATTCATGTTTCTCTCCCTGTCTCTCCCACTCCTTTCTACTCCCTTCCACTCTCTCTAATAATCAATGGAAAAATATCCTCAGGTGAGGATTAACAACATCCACAACAAGTCAATAATGTCTTCTACACTACCTCAGGAAATCTCAGTTAGTGATAAGATCATGGTGGTAACCATGAACATAGATGTAAACATATATCTTTAAGGAGAGTTTGCATGTATTTGGCTTTAAGGGATTCTCGCTCACAGCTGAAAATAAGAAAACAGAAAGAAGAACAAAAACAAAACAAAGCAGATGTTTGAGAGCAAAGTCTTTTGCAAATATAAATCTAAAATAAAATAATTCTTTAAGGTTGAAAGTATTACATATGTCCCCCTGCCCTCTCATTTGTCACCTGCTAGCCCATCCTCATCTCCCACCCCAGGCTTTCACCAACCTATTGTTTGTATCCCTAGGTTATGTATATATGCATAGAAGTTCTGTGGTTGATCTGTACCTACCCACCCACCCACTTCTGCCTTCTCTCTGAGATTCCACAATCCGTTCCATGCTTCTGTGTCTCACCATCTATTTTGTTCATGTTTATTTGGTTCACTAGATTCCACATATGAGTGAGATCATGTGATACTTGTCTTTCTCTGAACAAGCCCACCTAGTTTGTGATACTCTGTTACAGCAGCTCTAGCAAACTAATAAAACAACTTATTTCACTTAGCATAATAACTCCAGGTCCCTTCATGCTGTCTCAAAGGGAAAAAGATCCTTCTTTTTATCACCAGATAGCATTCTGTTATATAAATGTTCCACAGCTTTATTAGCCACTCATCTACTGATGGGCACTTGGGCTGTTTCCAGATTTTAGCTATTGTAAATTGTGCTGTTATGAACATAGGGATACATACATTCTTTCTGATTGGTATTTTGGGTTTCTTAGGATATATTCCTAGAAGTGAGATCACTGGGTCAAGTGGCAGTTTCATACTTAATTTTGTGAAGAAACTATATACTGTTTTCCATAATGATTGCACCAATCTGCATTCCCACCAGCAGTGTACTAGGATTCCTATTTCTCCACATTCTTGCTAGCACTTGTCATTTGTTGATTTGTTGATGGTAGTCATTCTGACAGGTGTAAAGTAATATTTCATTGTCATTTTAACTTGCATCTCTTTGATCAGTAATTTTGAGCATCTTTTTTTCATGTCTCTTGGCTTTCTGTATGACTATGTTGGAGAAGTGTCTATTTAGGTTATTTGCCTGTTTCTTTTTATTGGATTGTTCATCTTTTGTTAAGTTGTATGAGTTCCTTATATATTTTAAATATTAACCCTTTATCAGATGTGTCATTGCCAAATATGTTCTCCCATACAGTGGGCTCCCTTTTCATTTTGTTGATGATTTATTTCACTGTGCAGAAGCTTCTTATTTATTTATTTTTTATTTATTTTATTTTTTTGCATTTTTTTAATTACATAAAGCTTTACAAAGATTAGTACATATATCTCTTTTCCCCTTGCCCTTCCCCCAGCCTTCCCTACCCCCCAGTGTTTTGTGTCCATTGGTTATCCTTAAATGCATGCACAAAAGTCCCTTGGCTGATATGTTACCTCCCCCCCACCGCACAACGTCCCTGTCCTTGTTGCTGTAATTTGACAATCTGTGTGATGCTGCTCTGCCTCTGTATCTATTTTTGTTCACCAGTTTATAATGGTTATTATTATCCATAGATAAGTGAGGACATGTGGTATTTTTCTTTCATTGACTGGCTTATTTCACTTAGCATTATGTTCTCCAGTTCCATCCATACTGCTGCAAATGCTAAGAACTCCTTCCTTTTTACAGCTGCATAGTATTCCATTGTGTAGATATACCACAGTTTTCTAATCCATTCGTTGATGGGCACTTAGGCTGTTTCCAAATTTTAGCTATGGTAAATTGTGCTGCTGTGAACATAGGGATGCATATGTCCTTTCTGATTGGTGTTTCTGGTTTCTTAGGCTATATTCCCAGAAGTGGGATCACAGGGTCAAAAGGGAGATCCATTTTTAATTTTTTGAGGAAACTCCATACTGTTCTCCACAGTGGCTGCACCAGTCTGCATTCCCACCAGCAGTGCACGAGTGTTCCTTTTTCTCCGCATCCTCTCCAGTAGTCCCATTTGTTTATTTTCTCTTAAGTTTCCCTTGCCCTAGAAGATGTATCCGCAAACACGTTGCTATAAAGAGATGTCTGAGATTTGCTGCCTATGGTGTCTTCTAAGATTTTTATAGTTTCATTATGTACATTTAAGTATTTTATCCATTTTGAGTTTATTCTTTTATGTATATTTTCGCCTGTGTCTGTACAATATTCTCAATATCATTCCTTTGACAAATATTAATTGAGCTAGGATTGATTTTTGGAGTCTCTGTTCTGTTCCATTCACCTATATGCATGTTCATTTGCCAGTACCAGGCTGTTTTGGTTATAATATAATGACTTTGTAATATCACTTGATATCTGGTACTTTGATCCCTCCAACTTTGTCCTCCTTTCTCAAGATTGTTTTGGCTATTTGGGGACTTTTTTGGAGTATTTGTTGTAGATCTGTGAAATATGCTTTTGGGTAGTATGGACATTTCAATGATGTTAATTATTCCAAACCAAGAACATGGTATGTTCTTCCACTTGTCTATATCTTCCTCTATTTTTTTTCCAATGTCTTGTACTTTTCTGAGTACAAGTCTTTTAATGCCTTAGTTAAGTTTATTCCAAAGTATCATAGGTTCTTTTTGTTGTTGTTGCAATGGTAAATGTGATTGTTTAGTTTCTGCTTCTGAGAATTCATTATTGGTGTATTAAATTGCCATAAATTGCTCTGTGTTAATTTTGTACCCTGCTACATTTCTGAATTCCCTTATTAACTCTAGTAGTTCTTTGGTGGAGCCTTTTGGGTTTTCTATGTACAATATCATGTCATCAGCAAATAATGACAGTTTTACTTCCTCCTTTCTAATTTGGATGCCTTTTATTTCTTTTTCTTGTCTGACCACTGTGGCTAGGACTTCCAGTGCTACGATGTATGAGTGATGAAAGCAGACATTCCTGGCTTGTTCCTGTTTTTAGAGGAAATGATATTAGATTTGCCCATTAGTATGATGTTGGCTGTTGGTTTGTCATATATGGCCTTTATTATATTCAGATATATCCTTCCATATCCCCTTTGCTGAGAGTTTTTATTAAAAACTAGAGGGCCGGTGCATGAAATTTGTGTGGGGGGTGGGGGCAGTGGGGGTCCCTCAACCTGCCCTGCCCCTCCTCTCAATCCAGGGCATCCCTCTCGCAATCTGGGACCACTGACTCCTAACTGCTCACCTGCTTGCCTGCCTCATCATCCCTAACTGCTTGCTTGCCTGCCTATTGCCCCTAACCCCTCTACATGCCTGCCTGATCATCCCTAACCACCTCTGCCTCTGCTACTGCTGCCACGCTTCATCCAGAATGATGACTGGAAGATTGTTCAGCTGTCTGGTCTAATTAGCATATTACACTTTTATTATTATAGATTGATGTTGGATTTTTTCAAATGCTTTTTCTGCATCTATTGATATGGCCATATATTTTTGTCTTTAAATTTGTTTATTTATTTATCACATTTATTGATTTGCAAATATTGTACCAGCCTTGCATCATTGGAATAAATCCCACTGTTCATGGTGTATGATATTTAATCTAATGAAAGAGTAATATGCAAATTAACCATCACTCTGAGACACTTAAGCCATGTCCACCAGCCAAGCCACGCCCCCATCCAATCAGAGTGGCTGTATGCAAATTAACCCAGCAAAAATGGAGGCCGGCAGCCACGGAGCTAGAGCAAACAGGAGGCTTCATTGCCTGCCTAGGCCTCCACTCAAGGCAACAAAGTTTCAATTATAGAAGATAAATAAACCCCAGAAACCTGATTCTAGCCAGCCTCGCTGGGATGTTGGGTCAATGGGAGCTGTGGGCAGCCTGAAAATGGCCCTCAGCCCCTCACCCAGGCATGCCAGCAGGTGGACATCCCCCGAGAGGTCCCAGTCTGCGAGAGGGAACAGCCCGGGCAGAGGGACCCCTGAGTGCACAAAATTTTGTGCACTGGGCCCCTAGTTTTTATATATTGCTGGATCTGATTTGTCAATATTTTGTTGATGATTTTAGCATCTATGTTAATCAGGGATAGTAGCCTGCAATTTTCTTTCTTTGTAGTATCTTTATTGGTTTTAGGATTAGGATAATGCTGGTCTCATATAAACAGCTTGAAAGTGTTGCTTCTCATGCTCTTGAGCATCTTTGCCATCATTATTCTGAACATTATGTCTAATAAACTTCTTATCTCCATTTCATTTCATTATTATTCTGGAGAATTCTCTTGTTATTTCATTTAGGTGTTGTTTTGTTGTCTTCCCATTTTGATTGCCTGTTTTGGTTTATGTCTGTGTATTATGTAGATATGCTGTGATTTCCAATCTCTACTGCAGGACAATGTCAGAGACTGTTTGTGATTGATCCAGAGTACTATTTGTTGCTATCAGCAATCCACTTCTTGTGGCTTCCTCTGCTTGGGCTGGATGCCTTTGTAAAGGACCACAGGGTGGGGCTAGAGATTGTTCATCAGGAGGGGCAACTGCCTTAGCTCTAGTGAAAAATCGCCTAAATAGCAAATACCCATGAGAGAAAGATCCATTCCACAGTGTGAGGGAATGATTTAGCAAAGTAAACCTGAGTGGCTCCCCTCTGAGCTTCAACCCCAGAGTCCCCAACACTGGACTCTCCTACGCAACTCCTATACACTCTTCCCTAGCTCTGTCAGAGCCTCAGGTGTGTGGGCTGCACAAATGCAGGTTTCATAATATCCTGCACTACAGCTGTGATCAGCACGTAAGTATCATTAAGATTGAGAAAGGAAGATAGTACTTGTTGAAGTTCATTTACTGAGTGCTTCCCGCTAAAGGAAGAGAACTCCTGAGGATTCCCTCCAGGTTTCTGGTTAGGAATATGTGAGAGCCAATTATTGAAACTGAGAAGTGGGCTTTCTAGGTTATAGGTGATGATGAAGAGTTCAGGTTTGGGCACATTGAGTTGGATGTTTAGAAATATAAGCTATCACTAAATGTGGAAGCTTTTCATCTTTTATCAATTAAAACCAAAAAAAGTTGTGATGAATTCTAAGAGAATTACCAATAATATCAGTGCTTTGGAAGAAAGTTTTATGACAATCTATAATAATAAAAGCATAATATGCTAATTAGACCAGACAGCCGAACAACCTTTCAGACGTCATCCTGGATGTCCTTCTGGACAATCTTCTAGATGAAGCCATGGGGGTGGGGGCTGAGGCAGAGGCACTTAGGAGTGATCAGATAGGCATGCAGAGTGGTTAGGGGTGATCAGGCAGACAGGTTAGTGGCTAGGGGCAAACAGGCAGGCAGGCAAATGTTCAGGAGCGATCAGGCAGGCAGAGGTGGTTAGGGTGATCAAGCAGGCAGGTGAGTGGTTAGGGGCAATCAGGAAGGCAGGCAGGCAAGCGGTTAGGAGCCAGGGGTACCGGATTGCTAGAGGAATGTCTGACTGCGAGTTTAGGTGTGATCCTGCAGGGATTCCTGTGGGATTGGGCCTAAACCAACAGTGGGACAACCCTGGAGGGGTCCTGAATTTCAAGAGGGTGCAGGCCAGGCTAAGGGAACATTCCCCTCCCCCATGAACAAATTTTGTGCACCAGGCCTGCAGTTAGAATACAAAACATGTACTATGTTAAATCCTATGAAATTGCTAATATTTGGCCATTTTTAAAATCTACTTATATGGCAATTTCATATGGTTTGTCACATAGCTTGCCTACTTTGGGAAAGAACCTTACAAGGTATTGTCCTTATATTTCTCTAAGAAAATAATGATTATTGTTAAGTGTTAAAATAATTTTCCAAGGGGAATGAGACAGATGACAGCAATTATTCAAGGCAAATATCTATCTTATAGTCTTTAACTTTCAGACAGGTGAATGGTACTCAGGTAAGCTTGTAGATAGCTCTTAGCTGGGTGGAAAATGGTAGTAGGGGTAGGGAGACACTTTTTAGGACTCTACTCTCAAGAACTCTGCTAGAGAAACCGCATTGTATCCTCCTCATTCTTCCCAGTTTGCACAGCGGTATTCTACAGAAGTTACCATTTAGAGCATCATCTCTTAGAACTTTAAAGAAAAATCTAAGGACTCATGAGCATATCATTTACTTTTCATGTAAGTTAAATTAAAAAATTCTTATTTGTTAAGCAAATGGAGGAGTAAAATATTTTCAGGTTGTTCAAATAGAAAAAAGTATATATAAATAAGTGTTATTTTTATTTTTATATCATACTTTATTTTTCAATTACAGTTGACATACAACATTATACTATATTCAGGTGTATCCCCCAGTGATTAAACATTACATAACTTACTAAGTGATCATCCTGATAAATCTTATACCCATTTGTTACCATACAATAGTTATCACAATATTATTGACTATATTCCCTATGCTGTACTTTACATCCCCATGATTATTTTGTAGCTACCAATTTGTACTTCTTAATCCCTTTACTTTTTCCACCCATTCATTCAATCCCCATCCCATCTGGAAACCATGAAAATATTCTCTGTACCTATGAGTCTACTTCTGTTCTGCTTGTTTATTTAGTTTGATTTTTAGATTCAGTTTTTAATAGATATGTACTTATTGCCATTTTATTTCTTATAGTTTTTAAACTTTTTCTTCTTTTTAACTAGACTCCTTAAGATTTCATGTTACACTGGTTTGGTGGTGATGAACTTATTTGTCCTTTTCTTGTCTGTGAAGGTCTTTATATGTCCTTTGATTCTAAATTATAGTTTGCTGGGTAGAGTAATCTTGGTTGTAGGTCCTTGCTATTCATCACTTTGCATATTTCTTGCCACTCTTTTCTAGCCTGCAAAGTTTTTGATTGGGTATTTTTTGCATCCTTATATTCTACATTGATTATTTTGTTCTTGACACCATCTACTGTTGATTCCCTTTAAATTAATCTTCATTTTATTTACTGTATTCTTTATTTTTGACTGGTTCTTTTTTATAATTTCTATGTACTTTTTCATGCTGATAAAATTCTCACTAAATTCCTTGAGCATTCTTACAATCATTGTTTTGAACTCTGTATCTGGTAGTTTTTTTTCCCTTTATTTCATCTAGGTTTTATTCAGATTTCTCCTATTCTGTCATATGGGACATGCTTCTTTGTCTTCATGTTTTGGCTGCTTCCCTAGGTTTATTTCTATGTATTAGGTCAGGGGTGGGGAATGTTCAGCCCACAGGCTGTAAAAGGCCCACAAAATCACTTGGTCTGGCCTTGCCAAGGCATTAGGGGTGAGGTAAATGTTTGATCAAATAAAGCAGGCTAATTTTTAAGTTGATAATTTTGTATGGACAACAAATGATATTATAAATATCCAAATGGCACTTGGCAGAAAAGTTTCCCCACTCGTATCTTAGGTAGAGCTGCTATGTCTCCTGGATTTGGTAGAATGGCCTTGTGTAGGAGGTGTCCTGTAGGGCCCAGTGGTGCAGCCTCTCTAGCCACTTGAGCTCTGCACTCCAGATGTAACCTGTGTGCACTATCCTGTTGTAACTGAACCTTACTTGCTGTTGATGTTACTGGGACAGATTTACCCTAAGGCCAGGAGCCTGTGAGGACCAGCTGAAACTACAATGGAGGAACTGCTGAGGAGAAGTCGACCCTATGAAGCATTACTTACTTCAGTGGGATTTTGATGTTCATTTAGTCCATCCTTTGGGTGCTTTGAACATGGATGTGGTCCAGTAATCTGAAGCTGTCCACAAGGTACATTGATTCTGAGGCCTTCCAGGAGGCCACTACCTGTGCCCTGCGTAGGGCCACCCAATATAAGCTAAATAATGATGAGCAGATGGCTGATACTTGTGCTGGGCTTAGAGGTGCCCAGTAGAAGCCAAGCTGTGAACTGAGGTAGGGTGCCACTTAGCAAGAGGTAGGGGGCATGCAGAGGCCAGATGCTGCTTGTCTAAGAGATTTTGGGAAAGTCCAAAGCATGAAGCAAGAGAGGCCAGTTGTGTTGAAAAGCCAAAGGAAATGCCTTTTATGGGCCCACAAGGTGGGTGGGGCAGGATCTCAGTGCATCACCAGGTGGGATGAACAGTGTGAGTTGGGTTGATGGAGACTCAGATATGGTTCCTGACTATAATCTCTGTTGTGGGGAGGATATCTTAGAAAAGGAACAATGGCCTCTGCCAGCACTTTTGTGTGGCAGAAAGCTAGCTCCCCTCCCCCTCAGCTTTCACTCTGATGCCAGGCAATTCAGTTCCTCCCTGTATAGCCCTGGTTTCTTTCTTTTATTTTCTTGGTTTTATTCAAGCTACTGCCCCATGCTGGAGCTCAATGGGAATGAGTAAGTCTGTGAGTGGACCCTTTAAGAGGAACTTCCTGGGACTCCAGAAGCCTCTGTCTCACTCAGCCACAACATCCACTGGTTTTCATAGTCAGCAGTTATGAGGACTTGTCTTCCTGGCACAGGAATCCTGGGCTAGATGACCTGGAGTGGAGCTGGGCCTCTCACTCCTCAGGGGAGACCACCAAACTGAGATATCACTCCCAATTTTCAACTGTCACACATTGGTGTGGTACCAACCTATTCTTTATCTCTGCCACTCCTAGGCTCTATGTGACTTCTTTATATTCTTAGTTGTAGGACTTCCATTCATCTTGATTTTAGGTGGTTCTTAATGATGGCTGTTCTATAGTTTAGTTGTATTTTTGTTGTGGTTATTAGAGGATTCAAGTACTTCATTTAATTACACTGCCACATTTATCAGAAGTCTGAATGTTATTTTTCTTGATGACTGATGTCAGGAACTTTCTGTTTCAAAAGTTCAATTCTGTCATCATTACATTACAATCAAAATATATTTTCTGACTGAATTATACATATCTTTCCTATGGTGCTTTTTCTGTCTGGAACTGAAATACTTTCAGTTCAAATTTATTTCTGCCTTTCAGATTTACACTGACATTAGTATAAACCAAATAAAAAATATACTCATGCAACTGTTTCTGTATATCACCTTCAAACTTTCATGCACTTTAAAATATGTGTTTCTTAGAGAGGAAGAGAGAGAGAGAGATCTATGTTTGCTTTATGTGAATATAAAAATAATTTGTTACCATGGCAATATATTTTTTCATCCTCTGTGTTTCAAATACAGCTTTTGGTGTAGGTTTTGGAGACACAGTCATTCTCTCTGTCCTCCATTTACAGAGCCATGTTCACCTGACCACTTCAGGTCAGGCACATTTGACAGAGATTTTTATTTTTTTTGATGATTGTATCAATATGAATCTCTTAACAGAATCAAGGAGAGGGCATTTCAAATTCCTGAAATCCTTATTTTGGCAAGTGCTAACGTTTAATGTTCCAGTTTCCATGGTAGTTTTTAATTTTGTTTTGTTTTGTTATTTTATGCCCACCTCTCAAAGAACCACTTTATTTTAACCCTATGCAATCTAATTGGATCACTATTCACCTAGCATTGCATTCACCAGTCTACCAGTCTACAGTGGATGCTATTTTATTGTTTCTTGTATATTTGTAAAAATTTACAAGTTAGTAACTTCTTCATTGTTTTGTTTCTTTTTATGTTTGTTTTGGCATTCAAATATCTTTTTATTTTTATTATTATTTTTAAAAATATTTTTGTTTAAAGTATTAAATATGTCCCTTTTTCTTCCCCCATTGACTTCCTCCAGCCTGTCCCCTCCCTCCACCCCAGATCTTTAGCACCCTATTGTCTGTGTCCATGGGTTATGCATATACGAATACAAAGTCTTTGGTTGATTACCTCCCACCCACCCACCCACACTTCCCTGCCTTCCCTCTGAGATTCTGAACTCTGTTCCATGCTTTCATGTCTCTGGATCCATTCCATTCATCAGTTTATTTTGTTATTTAAATTCCAAATATGAGTGTGATCATGTGATACTTATCTTTTTCTGACTGACTTATTTTATTTAGCATGATACTCTCCCTCTTCTCATTGTTTTGTAAACAAACAGAAAATCAGAGGCCTACTTATTTTTTACTTAAGGAAGGTGTAAAGCAAAAAATAAAATAAATAGGACACGGAAAGTCAATCTGTAGGCTCAAAGAAATTATGAATTAAGATAAATTGCCTTAAAGACATGGCTGGTTATGGAAGATAGAAAAAAAAAAGTGTGATCAGAGAACTATATTGACTCAGTTTCTGAGGGCATATGGTCTGTATGGTGGTGATAGGAGGTGGGGAAGGGGGATTTGAAGGGAGAAATAGAAGAGAATCAGTCAAGGAGGAAAGATAACTGCAGACACAGAAAGTTGTGCAATATGTGAACAATTTAATTCTAAAATTTGTTAAAAGAGATGACCAATAGTTATTGGTCAAAATGTTAAATCCCCAAAGTTAAGGGTTACTTATAAACTCCTCTGTATAGCCTGCTCTCGGATGGGACAAAAACATGAATACACAAGAATAGATCATTTATGTATAAGTTGAATATTTTTTGAATATCCACTTGGAAAGGACATTATGTTAGCATTAAGGAAGGTAAACCAAAGTTGAGTAATATAAAGACTGAATAAACCTAAAGAGGCAATAATATGGAAACATATAAAAGATAGCTAATTATACAAAAGCAATATGCTCTGTACAGATAGAGTAGGTTTATTAAACTTGAAGGCAGAGAAAATTTCTTTTACTACAGGGGATCACAGACCAAGATAAGAGCTAGTTTTTTAAAAATGAGCTGAATTAAAAGAGAAACAACTCTACATACTACTCTAGGTACTGACCAATAGAGCATGCATACAAAGAAAATTGTTGAATGAAATAGGAAGATGGATTGTACACTATGTGTTTGAGTCAAGGCTGAAATAGGCTTCTTATTCTCTACTCTGAGTCTTAACACTAATTCCCACAGAGATCCTACTGGGCCTGAAGCACAAACCCAAAACCCCCATTCCTAACCAGATGGGTGAATGAGGACCTCAAGATTGCCTTAAACATTCATTTCGAGGCAGAAAATAAAGTTGAGTAATTACCTTAAGAGAAGAGGCAGCTAAAGTTTGACAGAGTGCAGAGAGTGCAAAAAAAAAAAAAAAAAAAATGTGGATTCTGCTCTGGCTTTTGTCGTCATCAGCATGGCCACAATAAAAATTGTTCTCTGGATGACAATTTCTAACAAAACTCACCACTGCCTTTTCCTTTATGAGCATCAGAAGTTCTCTATTTTACCTTTAATACTCTTCAACATGGAGAATGGGGATTGGACAATAATATATAATGGATGAAATTAAGAACAAAGGGAAAAAAGGTGCAAATATTCACTCTCTCTCCTCATGCCTGCCAAAGCCAAACACTATGGCAGGTTCTTTCCATATTCCACATCACTGACTTTCACAATAACCCAATGATATGGGTATAATTGACTCCATTTTACAGATAAATTGAGTCCTAAGGGCTAAAGTAAAGCAATTGGCCAAGGTCAAGTAACAAGTAAGTGGAAAGACCCAAAATTTAAATCCATATTTCTAACTCTGAAGCTAGGAAATATGTAGCATCAGTGAGAGGCTATTCTGCAAAGGATTATAGCAAAGTTAAGAACTTAAATTGTTTTGTAGTGAATTTGGGGTTTCTGAAGCATTTCCTTTGAATAAGAAAAAGATACAACAAGGCTTACTTTAACTGATTTGGGGTAAAATTCAGCCCAGAATATATTTAGTAACATGAAAATAAGCCATTTTGGTTTTAAAAGTCTGCTAAAAGCAATTTTTAAAAAATGGCTTCAGAAGTAATGAATTGTTCATCATTGCATGGTTCACTATTGCTCACAACAAAGCATCCAAAAATTCAATGGTTCAAAACAACAGTCATTTCTTACTGCTTTAGCATCTGCAGGGCATCAGGAAGTGGCTTAGCATATCTGGATAGTTATTTCAGGTCAAGGTTGCTAAATAACTCTGCTTCTAACTATACATCTGTGGGCTGGGGTGGATGGCTCTGCTCCATAGTTCCTCATGCTCCTTGTACCAGTGTTTTAGAAAATAAATGTCTTCTCATAATGATGAGTGTGGTCCAAGTCAGCAAGAACACACCCTCAGACCTTTTAAGGTCCAGGATAAGGTTTGTCTCTCACACTGTAACTTTCATTTAATCTATTGGACAAAGATGGTCACTTGGCTAAACTCAAAGTCAAGGAAAAGATAAATATACTCCATTCTTTTCCTGAAAAGTCACATGGCAAAGTGCATGAATTAAAGGAGAGATGAAGAATTGAGCTAGTAATGAAATCTTTATAATCATCATTATCATCACTATAAATCACTGTGTATATACTCAGTAAATTCTGAAATTTATGGGCTCTATTTTAAACATAGTTTATTTTACATAACCAAATGTTTATAATAGAATGAAAATAATAAAATCTAATTCTTAGTATCGGATCTAAATTTTGTTTTCTCATCTGTAAAACAAAAGGTTTGAACTAGGCAATCTCTATTGTCCCTTCTAACTTCAGGTTTATATATTCTCCCTCAGATATTATTTTAAGTTTTAAACATATAAAACATGGTAAAATAAAATTTGTGCTTGAATGTATATTCTGTAACAAGTTACTGGAGAAATACTTAAGGAAATTTTCAATATTGTAAGTTTCAAGAACCCCATAGATATGTTAAATTTCATGTTTATTAGAAAAATTGAATTATACTCTTCACAGAGTAATCACAGCTAAAAATTTTGGTTCACCTGTGTCTAAAACATAATTAATGTCCTCTTGTATAAAGGGTAACATAGGTAGAATATCATATAAAGTCCGACAGTTCAAAAGTTTTTATTTAACAAATGTGGGTAGACCTTCAGAGAAGTACTTGAAACAATAGAATAGTGAGAAAATACATCTGGACAACCTCAATACGAAGCTTTTAAAATTACTATAAAAACTTCTTTCCTTTTCCCACTACCTTCTCCTTTACTACAAGGACTTCCACTTTTGGAGATTTTTCTGACATGTGGAGACACACAAGCAACAATAAGGAAGTCCAGGGCAAGGGTTGTGAGGGAAGTGATAGGCAGAATGCTGCAATGGAAGGGATAGTGAAAAATATGTATCTACCACCTGCCCCCTTGTCTTATTCCTGCCTTGAAGTCCCTTCAGTGCTTTCTCCTGCTTTCTTCCATCTTCTCTTAATTTTTTATTTCTTTGTTGGTAAAATGGCATTTCACTTGGATTTTCATGCTCTCATGTTACCTTCTTATTTATTACCTAAGTTCTTTAGCTTTCTGGGTTTAGTGTATCCTTTAATATGTAACTCTAACTGGTTTATATCCATTACACATGTGAGAGGCAGGAGCGCGCACTGAGTAATTTCCATTAACTCTAGGAATTCATAGGGTCTTGATTTTTTTTTCAGCCACCTGGCTTTGAGTTCCTACTGCTGCTGAATTCTTGATTTTGGTGAGCACTTCACTTTTAGGGAAGGCTTTCTCTTTCCACATCATATTGTACTGCTGGGCACTCATCACCCTCTATTCTTCTCTCCTCCTCTGAAATTTCACACACACACAATGTTGGTGGTTAAATAAATTTTGCTAAAAAGGCTAGGAAGGTAGAAGAAAATTACTTTACATGTAATACTGGAAATAATGTGACAGTAAGAACCAGATAGGCCTGTAATTAAAAGCACTTCAGTTGTGTTCTGTGACCAGACTTTTCTCACAGAGAATGTTTCCTCTTAAGACCTTGGTTATCTTAGGAAGCTCTTCTCTCCTCTGCACCTTGGTTGCCTCTCAAAAGACAACAAAATAATTAAAAATGGCAGCAGAATAAGTGGATACTATGCAGAAACAATCCCAGGATCAAATTGTAATTACAACTGAAATACAAAACAAAACAAACCCTGAAGATTAGCTGGAGAGAATGCTAATAATCAAATTTAGAAAGTGGAGATCACATAGAGACTAGTAGGAAGGGCAGAAGGTAGAAAGAACTGACTGGGCTTACACAGATAGCAGCTGAAGTTCTGGAAGGACATATCAACTGTGGAGTGTAGCCACTGAGAACTTTAGGGTCTAAACCCTAAGTTGAGCTCCCCAGCAGAGAGCACCAGATAATGTAGAGAGAATTGATAATGGTACTCACATGACAGTTGGCTGTAAAAAGCAGCAGGATTATTGTCTGCCAAGGAGAGATAGTTGGATATGTAGGCACTCTATTAAAGATCCAATGCACAAAATTTCATTTTCAGCCACTCATCTTGGGTTCTGGCAGATGAAGGGCAGAGTGGAATAGAGCTGTGTGAGCAGAGGCCACATTTGCGGGCTTTGGCTTTGGAGCTCAGAAGGCAGACACCCTGGTTTTCTGTGCTGAGTCATTTCCTCATGTTGCAGAGGACATATTTTTCAGGCTAACCCTTGCTAGTAAAATGGTTTTTATCTGCAGAGAAAACAGTCACTCCACCTTGTTGGAAAACCCCCTGTCCACCCTATGGGATTTCTGAGGCTCATAATGAGACTGAGGATAACAATTAGCCTCTAGACAGAAGCAAATGCCCCACCCTCTTGGAAAACATCTCAATCTACCTGTGAACATTTGCCTGAGGTTACTCAAGACTAAATCCAATCATTCTACAGGCACAGGCAGGTCTCAAGAGACTTTGAGTCTTTGCCTGATCTAATTAATCAGAAACAGCATTTGACACTGTTCTGCCCTAGGAAATGAGAAGCTTAGAAGATCTACCCAATACATAGTCACAAACTCAATATGCAGCCAAAATGGGGAGACAAAAAATACCCAAATGAAAGAACAAGACAATTCTCCACAAGAAGAGCTAAATGAAATGGAGATAAGAAGTTTATCAGATATAGAGCTCAAAATAATGATGGTAAAGATGCTCAACAGCCTGAAAAAATATATAGTAACTGTGAAGGATGACACAGCACTAATAAAGAATACAGTGGAAGGGATACACAGTAGATTAGGGGAAGCTGAGGATCAGGGAATTAGAAGATAGGATAGAAAAAAATTCACTCAATCAAAGAACCAAAAGGGAAAAAACACGATTAAATAACAGGAGGACAGCTTATGATAACTGAGGGACAATATGAAATATAACAATATTCATATAATAGGTGTTCCAGAAAGAGAAGAAAGTGAGCAAGGGATAGATAAAATGTTTGAAGAAATAACGGTAAAAAACTTCCCTAACCTATTTTTTTTAATCTTTATTGTTCAGATTATTAAAGTTGTTCCTATTTTTACCCCCCATAGCTCCCCTCCTCCCAGTTCCCATCCCACCTTCTGTCCTTGCCCCACCACTGTCCTCATCCATAGGTGTACGATTATTGTCCATTCTTTTCACGCACCCCCAACACCCTTAACCCCCGAAAATTGTTAGTCCACCCCCTTTCTATGCCTCTGATTCTATTCTATTCACCAGTTTATTCTGTTCACCAGATTTTTTATTCAGTTGATTCTTAGATTCACTTGTTGATAGATATGTATTTGTTGTTCATAATTTTTACTTTCCTTTTTCTTCTTCCTCTTCTCAAAGGATACCTTTCAGCATTTCATATAATACTGATTGGGTGGTGATGAAGTTTTAGCTTTTTTTTGTCTGTGAAGCTCTTTGTCTGACCTTCAATTCTGAATGATAGCTTTGCTGGGTAAAGTAATTTTGGCTCTAAGTTCTTGCTATTCATCACTTTGAATATTTCTTGCCACTCCCTTCTGGCCTGCAAAGTTTCTGTTGCGAAATCAGCTGACAGTCATATGGGTGCCCCTTTGTAGGTAACTAACTGCTTTTCTCTTGCAGCTTTTAAGATTCTCTCCTTGTCTTTTGGTCTTGGCATTTTAATTATGATGTGTCTTGGTGTGGTCCTCCTTCAGTTTCTTTTGTTTGGGATTCTCTGTGCTTCCTGGACTTGTAAGTCTATTTCTTTCACCATCTGGGGGAAGTTTTCTGTCATTATATCTTCAAATAGGTTTTCAATATCTTTCACTCTCTCTTCTTCTGGCACCCCTATAATTCTGATGTTGGTACGCTTGAAGTTGTCCCAGAGACTCCTTACACTATCTTCATATTTTTTTATTTTTTTTTCTTTTGGCTTTTCCGGCTGGGTAGGTTTTGCTTCTTCATATTTCATATCTTTGACTTGATTCTTGTGATCCTCTTATCTGCTGTTGGACCTCTGTATATTATTCTTTATTTCAGTCAGTGTATGCTTAATTTCTAGCTGGTCCTTTTTCATATGCCTGAGGGTCTCACTAAATTTATTGGCAGTCTCTAGAAAATTCTTGAAAAACCTAATAACCATGGTTTTGAACTCAATATCCTGTCATTTGCTTTCCTCCATTTCCGTCATTTGTGACCTGTTTCTTTGTCTCCCCATTTTGGCTGCTTCCCTTTCTGATTTAGGTGATCACTGAGAGGAATTAACCTCTAAGCCACTTGGTTATGAGAGTCAGCTGTGTCTACAGTGGGAGAACTTCTACGCTGGAGACACCCTTATGGGGCAAGAGTTGTTTCAGTGGGGCTTTTGTGCTCACTGCATCTTTCCCGAGTGTGTTCCTTGTGGATCTGAGTTTTATTTAGGATGGTCCCACTCTGGCCACTGGGTGAGGCTGGCTCTTGTATCTTTAAGGAGGTATTGATTTAGCCTTTGCCTTTGGCTACTCAGTTTTATATATACAAAAGCCTCTGACGCAGCTTGGGAGGGGCATGGCCTCGGGGAGTCTGCAGGATGGAGCAAACAGCTATGGCCAATTCTCAGCCCTGAACTAAGAGACACTGGGTCTCTGTGTCCCACGGTAATTGCTGCAAGCAATGCTGAGAGAAACCCGCTTTGGATTTCCTCCCAGTGCCAGTCAGTCCCCCTTCTCCGGGTGTGCATCTGGGTCCCCAGAAACTTGCCTGGAACTGGAGTTCAGAGCCCTTGGGAGCTTTTGGTTCCCTCAGGTTTGAAAAAGAACTGCATCCTCCGGTGCCAGCTCTCTCCCTGAGCCCTGTGCGTGCACCTCTGTACCTCTGTACTTTGCTTCCGCCACTCCTCTGAGTCTCAGACTCTTTCTAGTTGTAGAATTTTCACTCAGCCAGCCTTCCTGTGGTTGTGGGTGGTGTCCATGTTTTCTTTTCGTGGTTATTTTGAAATAGTTGTGCACGGCTGCATTTACAGTTTTTACCTATGACACCATCTTGCTGTCCTCCTTAACCTATTGAAGAAAAATGTCACACAAGTCCGGGAAGTACAAAGAACCCCAAGCAAGAAGAACCCAAACAGGCCCATGCCCAGACACATCATAATTAAAACACCAATAATTAAAGACAAAGAAAGAATCATAGTGTCAACAATCAAAGTGGAGCTCCCATAAGGCTGTCTGCTAATTTCTCATCAGAAACTCTACAGGCCAGAAGAAAATGACATGATGTATTCAAGATAATTAAAAATAAGGATCTGAAACCAAGATTACTATATCCAGCAAGATTATCATTCAAAATAGATGGTGAAATAAAAAAATTCCCAGACAAAAAAAGACTGGGAGTATATCACCAACAAAACAGCACTATAAGAAATGTTAAAGGGACTGCTATAATGAAAATAAGAAATATATATTGAAAGAAACATAGGCATACAGAATTTAAATGGCAATAAATAAGTACCTCTTAGTAATAACTTTAAATATAAATGGATTAACTGTTCCAGTCAAAAGGCAGAGGGTAGCTGAATGGATACAAAAACATGATCCAACTATATGCTGTATCCAAAAGACCCACCTCAGAACAAAAGATTCACACACAGTGAGAGTGAATGAATGCCCCCCAAATTTCCATGCAAACAGAATAAAAAAATAAGCTGGAGTAGCACTACTCATATCTGACTAAATAGACTTCAAAATGAAGGCCATCACAAGAGACAATATAGGTCACTACATAATATTAAAGGGATAAATCCAAAAAGAGAATATAACCATGGTAAACATATAGGCACCCAATATAGGAGCATCTAAGTATATACATTAAAAAAAATCCTAGAGGACTTTAAGGGAGAGATCAATAACAATATAGTCATAGTAGGGAACGTTAACAACCACTGACTTGACTGGAAACATCTTTCAGACAAAAATTAACAAGAATACAATGACTCAAAATGACACACTGCATAAGAAAGATTTAATTGGCATTTATATAATAGTGCACACAAAAACAGCAGAATATACATTCCTCTCAAGTGCACATAGGTCATTCTCAAAGATAGACCACATGTTAGGACACAAAACAAGTCTCTATAAGTTCACAAAGATTGAAACCATATTAGGCATCTTCTCAGATCACGAAGGCATGAAATTAAAAATCAACTGCAGTAAAAACACTCAAACATATGCAAAAATATGGAGGCTAAATGCATGTTATTAAGTAATGAATGGATTGCTAATGAGATAAAAAAAGAAATCAGAAACTTCCTGTAAACAAATGGAAATTAACACATAAAAACCCCTAATCTCTGGGACACAGCAATAGGAGTCCTAAGAGGGAAGCTTGTAGCATTATAAGCCTGCTTCACAAAACAAGGAAATGTAAAAATAAACTATTTAACACCACAACATAAAGAATTAGAAAGAGAACAAGAAAAGCCAAGAGCAAGTAGATAGAAGGAAATAATACATATCAGAGCAGAAATAAATGACAGAGACTAAAACACCAATACAGAAAAAAATATATATAAATCAATGAAACTGAGAGCTGGTTCTTTGAAAAGATAAACAAGATTGATGAACTGTTAGCCAGACTTATAAAGAAAAAAAAGAGAGAGGACCCAAATACATAAAATCAGAAATGAAAGCTGTGAAATAACAACTGCTACCACAGAAATACCAAGGGTTATAAGAAAATACTATAAACAACTCTATGGCTACAAGCTGGACAATGTGGAGCAAATGGGCAAATTCCTAGAAAAATACAATTTCTCAAAACTGAATAAGGAAGAATCAGAAAACCTGAATAGGCTAATAACAATTGATGATATGGAAGCAATAATCAAAATAAAATCCCAGGAAACAAAAATCCTGATGATTTCACAGGAGAGTTTTACTAAACATTCAGAAAATTATCATGTATACTCCTCAAACTATTCAAAAATATCCAAGAGGAATGAGCACTTCCAAGATCTTTTTATGAAACCAGCATTATCCTTATTCCAAAGCCATACAAAGAAAGAGAATTACAGGCCAATATTCCTGATGAACATAGATACTAAATTCATCAACAAAAATATTAGCAAATCAGATCCAGCAATATATTAAAAAGATCATACTCCATAACTTAGTGGGATTTATTCCAGAGATGCAAGGCTGGTATAATATTTGCAAATCAATAAATGTGATACAGCATATAAATAAATTGAAAGACAAAAATCACATGATCATATCAATTGATGCAGAAAAAGCATTCAACTAAATTCAATACCCATTTCTGATTAAAAACTCTCAGTAAAGTGGAAATAGAGGGAGCATACCTCAACATGATAAAGGCCCTATATGACAAATATACAGCCAACATCATATTCAATGAGCAAACACTAAAACTATTTCTCCTAAGAACAATAACAAGAGAGGGGTGTTTTATTTCACCACTCTTATTCAACACTAGGGGCCCGGTGCACAAAAATTTGTGCACTCGGGGTGGAGGGAGTCTCTCAGCCCGGCCTGTGCCCTCTCACAGTCTGGGACCCCTCAGTGGATGTCCTATGATGGCCCCAGTCTGCCAAGCGCCTTCTGTGTGTGTGTGTGTGTGTGTGTGTGTGTGTGGCCACTGGGGACCTACCCCCAGCTGCATCTGAGGCTCGGAGCAGTCCTCCTGTGTGTGTCTACCTGCTGGGGACCTGCCACCAGGCACACCATCAAGGCTTGGAGCAGGCACCCCCTCTATGTTGATCTCTCAGACTCTTGCCCTCCCCTGCATGTTGTTCTCTTTTTTGAGCTGTGACCAGGGCTGGGTGCTGCCTGCCTCCCAAGCTTGCCTATTGCCCATCTTCCTCTAGCCACCAGAAAGCAGGGAAAACCCTGCCTTGTGGTCAGGCCAGCCTTTTCCTGCTCCCTGATCCCTGGAAGGGACCTGGGAAGCCACCAAGCAGGCCGCCAACTCTTTCCCACTCACCTG